>JBBVQN010000206.1:0-19903 GCA_038993655.1 Talaromyces verruculosus | reverse complement strand
ATTAAAAATTTAGTTAGCCTAAGTCCACTTCCTGAAAGGGAATTGGCAGACCTTACATAGTCTATGACTGGTAAAAGGTCTCTAAAATGGAAGCATAAATAAATAAAAATAAATAAATAAGTTATTTATAGCTATGCTAGTGCTATTTATTAAAAAGCTAGGTGGAAGACTATATTTCTGTGTTAACTACTAAGCTTTGAATACTATTATTAAAAAAGATTAATACCCCCTACTACTGATATATGAGACTCTATAGTGGATATTTAAAATAAGGTGGTTTATAAAGTTTAATATGCTTATAGTGTTCTATAAGATATATATTGTGGAAGGAGATAAGTGGTTAATAATCTTTTAAATCTAATTTAATCTTTTTAAATAGCTGGTAACCCCCTTTAATCTAGCTAATACCCTAAGTATATTCTAATAGTATATTAACTAGACCTTATAGGACTTACTAGATGATTTTATAACTACTTATATTAATAATATATTTATCTTTATTGATAGCTTATTAAAAAAGTATTATTAATATATCTATATAATACTCTAACAGCTCTATAATGCTAGCTTATAGATTAATATTAATAAATTAAAATTTGAAGTAAAAAATACAAAATACCTTGGATTTATTATTGAAGCTGGTAAGAGAATATAAATAGACTTTACTAAAATAAGAGTAATTTAAAAATAACAAGCATCTTCTATAGTTAAGGAAGTCTAATAATTTTTAGGCTTTACTAACTTTTATTAGCAGTTTATCTATAATTACTCTATTATAGTGTTACGGGCTAGTCCCGCCTAATGCTCACTATAAGGGCATGTCTGAATAGAAAACGTAACATGAGGGAAGAAAGAGGAAAGAAACAACAGGTTCTTCATGTGCATATAATCTTATAAGGAAAAGGGGAATAGGGGCTTCTAGCAATCTTCCTTCTAGGGATTCTAGATGGATAGATGTTATATAGTTCTGAGTAGGCGTCATAACACAGGGTAACTAAGGCTGGGGTTACTTTATATCTAGGCAGATAATTAGGATCTAGAAATAGCTTCATATTATAGGAATAGCTATTATAAGAGTTTTGCCTGAATATACTTTATAAGATCAGTTTATAATATTACCCTTCTTCCTTTTTTAAAGATTCTTAATTATTAAGGGTGATAGTATTCTTAAGGTTCTATATTAGTTGCTAGTCTTATTGCTTATATCTTAATTATTTTATTAAGTATTAGTATTGTTTATTATGCTTTTAGCTAATAGTATATTCATTCTTAATTCTTTCTACTATATATTCTAATTCCTTGTTGATTAACTGACCTAATAACTAGTAATTAGATACCTTTATAATAGAAAAGGATTCTTAAATATAAGCTGTAGTAGAGCTATATAGAATATATTATATATACTTTTAAAAATATCTAGCTAGTAAATATATATATTAATTCTTTTTAATACTATAAATTTTATATATCTATAGTTTAGCTTTTTAGATAGATAGTTAGTTTAGGTATTCTATAGATCAAGCCATACTTTGTCTTCTACTTAATATATATAAACTATATTATAGTATTAGTTTATAGACTCTTTTATATATTATTATACTGCTATTATTTTAGTCTATATTAGATTTACTATTTATACTAACTTTTTAATAATATCTTTTGTAATTTCTTATTCCTTATACTATATAGTTAGCTTATAGAAAATATCTTATAGATCTATAATCTTTAAGTTATATCTATATATAAGGAAGAAGGGACTTATTCTAATAATTAATAATATCTAGTTATTAATTGCTATCTTAGCTATTAAGAATAAACTATTTTAATTATTCTAGAAATAGTAATAGTGCTTCTATAAGTAGTCCTTAATAATAATATTTATTTACTTAGTCTAGCTATTAGTCTAAAAATATTATATAATTAATAAATACTATTCAGTTTTTATATTTTAGTATATATAACTTTATATTTTGCTTATAAATTATATATCTTAGTCTAAGATAATACCTCTAAAAAATCTATAATAAGCTATAAAGAACTATAAGAACTTATATATAATTATTTCAGTACTAAAATCCTTTAATAAAACTAAAATAATACCTTTACTTAATCTATTTATTATAACTATAAAGTAACAATAATTATTACTAACTAGTAGTTTATTAATAAAATTAATATTAATCTCTTGCTAAATCCTTTTTAGGATTAGAAATAGCTTTAATAATTCTTATCTCTATTCTCTTTATATTATATTTATATTATACTTACTATAATTATTTATAAACTATTATATATTCTAGTTTATATATAATTAAAAGAATATTTTTTTTATAATAGTATTTATCTTGTTATAGTTAAAATACTTTAAGAATACTAAATTATAGTATTATTATATAATCTTTATCTAAAATAGCTTATAATTAAGGATCTATTAGTAATTATAATATAAAAAATATCTTTATTTATCAATCTTATAGTTAGTAATAGTCATTTTTAGACTAAGATCTTATAAAAATATTTAGAGATTATTAGTAATAGCTTACTTAATATAAATATAATTATTATTATAGGCTTTAGCTTATATCTAAAGTATTTAGAATTAATCTTTATTAATTACTATTTAAGTAATAAGAATTATTATATATAGTATTTATATAGAGTATATATAGACCTTTTATAGTAGTAAGACTTAATCTTAATAAATAAGTTAATTATTATTCTTATTTCTTAGCATATCTTATAATTACTATAAGAGAATATTAAAGTAAAAGACTTATAATTTAGGTTAATAAACTAACTTAAAGTTGAATTAAAAGAAGAAGATTTGCTAATATATCTATTATTTATTTAGTTACTAAATCTTAGTAAAATAATATAGATTATTATAATCTATTATTATAATAAAGGGTTTATTTAATAATATTAATTCAGCTTCTTATTACTTTATATAGTTAATAATAACAAATAGCTTCTTATTATAGATCTTATAGTTACATTTTATAGGGTTTAGCTTCTAAGAATAGTAAGTGTAAGTATAGAGCTGCTTATTATTATTATATTAAGAAAGGATACTTTTATTTATATAATTTAAAGAGTTAATTTCAATAATAGTTTTTTATTTAGGGTTAAAGGGGATAAGTGCTAGTTTAGTAGTAAAAAGGCTCTTAAAGCTCTAGAAAGCTTTATTAATAGTATTATTCTATATAAAGTCTATCTCTTTCTATATAAAGTCTATTAATAGTTATATTATAGTAGAGTAGTTATAGATAAACTGTTAATAAAAGTTAGCAAAGCCTAGGAATTATTAGATTTCTTTAACTATAGAAGATGCTTGCTATTCCTAAATTATTTTTATTTTAATAAAATCTATTTATATTCTTTTACCAGCTTTAATAATAAATTTAAGGTATTTTATACTTTTTACTTTAAATTCTAATTTATTAATATTAATCTGTAAGCTAGTATTATAAAGCTGTTAAAGCACTGTATAGATATATTAATAATATTTTTTTAATAAGCTATTAATAAAAATAAATATATTATTAATATAAATAATTATAAAGTTATTTAGCAAGTCTTATAAAGTCTAGTTAATATACTATTAGAATATATTTAGGGTATTAGCTAGATTAAAAAGGGTTATTAGCTATTTAAAAAAGCTAAATTAGGTTTAAAAAGTTATTAATTACTTATCTTCTTTTACAATATATATCTTATAGAATGCTATAAGCATATCAAACTTTATAAATTACCTTGCTTTAGATATTTATTATAGAATCTTATATATCAGTAGTAAAGAGTATTAATCTTTCTTAATAATAGTATTTAAAGCTTAGTAATTAATATAGAAATATAATCCTTTACCTAGCTTTTTAATAAATAATACTAGTATAGCTATAAATAATTTATTAATTTATATAAATCCTTTAAATAATAAATTATATAGTATTTTTTTTAATATAAGAAGCTTTTTTTATAATATATTATAAAAGGAGTTTTAAAGAGTTTCTAGCTTTCTTCTATCCTTATTTTATTTAATTAGTTTAATAGTATAATTAGCACTAGATTAATGCTTTAATAATTTATTTACTTTAATAAGATTAAAAATATTAATATAATCTTATAGATAATTTAATAATTTAGTTTAGGGATCTATTCTTGCTTTTAGAGTAAGTACTTTATTAATATTAGTTATACTAGCTATAAAAATCTTAATTCTAATCTTTAGCTATCTTTTTTATTATCTTCTTAAAGCAGTAAAGCTAGCTATAAATATCTTATAAATATTATTATAGTAGTATATCTTACTTATATTCTTATTATTAATCTTAATTCTATTAAGGAATATTAAAATCTTATTTACTAGATTAAAAAGGATTTCTTTTTTTTATATCTATTATATTCCTAATATTAAATTATATTTTATTTTCTATATTATATAGAAGCATGCTTTCTTTATCTTATAGCCTCTAATATCTATAATTATTATTATAATCTTATTAGTAGTCTATTCTTCTATTTTATTATATCCCTAGATAGGGACTAGTGCTATTATATATTAAATAAGACTATATTTTAAAGCAAAAGATTCTTTGATTATTTTATAAGAGATATATCTATTATTAACTAATATTCTAATATATATATTATTATTAAATAATATATTAATCTTAAAGGCTATTACTTTCTTCTTTTCTATTAAAAACTTTCTTACTATATCTTACTCCTAATTATGACTTTTATTAGGAGCTATTCTTTTTCTAACTTAGATTCTTCAAAATAGATAGTAGATCTTGGTTTTAATATAGCTATAAGAATCTTAGAAATAGTATTAGTAATAGCTATAAAATAAAAAGCTTAAGGTTATTAAAGCCTAGAATAGATATAAATAATATAATTAACTTTCTTATAATTATAATAGATTAATAGAGGACAGGTTTGTATAATAAGAAATTAAGAGATAGTAGATAAATCTATAGTAATAAAAAGAGTAAAGACTATTACAATAGCAGATTAAAGCTGATATAAAGAGATAGTATTTAATAAATTATTCTTTAATATGCTAAAAGGGGATTAATTCAGGCTTTAGTTATAGAGATTATAAATACAATTATATTTGTCTAGATTATTAATAATATAGTATAAATACTTAATAAAAGTTTTATATCTAATAAGAAGAGTCTGTCTAATAAATACCTATTATATTTCTTAGTTAATAGTACTTTAAATTTAAATAATTTAAATATTATTAAGCTATATATAACCTTTAATAAAAAGAAAAATTCTTTTAAATTTACTAGTAAAATCTTAGAATAAGATATAGCTTTAATAGAGTTAGTTAAGTTACTGGTTAGCTTATTTAATAAGCTAATAATTTTTGAATTAGATATAGAGATATTAATAGAATATAAAAAAGATTTTATTATTAATAATATTAGGATTAGTAGTATAAATTTATATTTATAAAAAAACTTTTATTTAAGTATTTCCTTATAGTCTATTATAGGTATATTATATTTAAATATATATATTTCCTATAGCTGGTTCATTAATATTAATTTTAGCTTGGAGTTTTATGAGAAAGAAAAGGAATAGAGATTTATTAAAGTTATTATATTTAGTAGTATATTTTAGTTAATAATATAATTACTATTTTAGAGCCTCTTTAATTACTTCTAGTTAAAGGACTAAATATAGAGAAGATTAAGTAAGAGATATTTATAGAGTTTTAAAATTTATAGTTTATTAGTCTAAATAGTTAAAGCCTACTTCTAAATAGTTTATTTAATTATTAATATTTGTATTAATAGCTTTGATACAAGTATTAATATTAATATTAAAGGCTTTTATTTAGTATATAAGCTATATAAGCAGTTTCTTAATAAATACTAGCTGCTATTTTCTAGAAGATTAGTTATTTAGATTTATATTTATATATAGTGTGATAAGTCTTATTATAATGATTTAAATTCTTAAAATCCTGATATTATATTTTCTAATATTATAGGCTAGTCTTATTTAATACTTACTATAAGAGCATATCTGAATAGAAAATATAATATAAAAAAAGAAAAAGAAAAGAAATAATAGGTTCTTCATGTGTATACAATCTTATAAGGAAAAGGAGAATAGGGGCTTCTAATAATCTTTCTTCTGGGGATTCTAGGTGGATGGGTGTTATATGGTTCCAAGTAGGTGCCATAATACAGGGTAACTGGGGCTAGGGTTACTTTATATCTGGGCAGACAATCGGGATCCAGGAATAGCTTCATGTCATGGGAATAGCTATTGTGAGGGCTTCGCCCGAATACACTTCATGAGGTCAGCTCATAACATATAGTATGACTACTAATAGACCTTATACAGAAAAAGGTAGACTTTATATAAAATAATATTATTAATAAAGCTTTTTAGAGTCTTAAGAGCTTTTTTACTATTAAACTAATACTTATCCCTTTTAACCCTAAATAAGAAATTATTATTAAAATTAATTTCTTAGATTATATAAATAGAGGCACTCTTTTCTAATATAATAATAATAGATAGCTTTATACTTATACCTACTATTCCTAAAAGCTAAACCCTGCAGAATGCAACTATAAGATCTATAATAAAGAGCTGCTCACTATTATTAATTATATAAAGTAATAAGAAGCTGAACTAATATTATTAAATAAACCCTTTACTATAATAATAAACTATAATAATCTATATTACTTTACTAAGATCTAGTAACTAAGTGAGTAATAGATATATTAGTAAATCTTCCTCTCCTAATTTAACTTTAAGTTAGTTTATTAATTTAAATTATAAGCCTTTTATTTTAATACTCTCTTATAGTAACCATAAGATATGCTAAAGAATAAAAATAATAATTAATTTATCTATTAAGACTGAGTTTTATTGCTATAAGAAGTCTATATATACTCTATATAGATATTATATATAATGATTCTTATTATTTAAATAGTAACTAATAAAGATTAATTCTAAATATTCTAAATATAAGCTAAAACTTATAATAATAATTATATCTATATTAAGTAAACTATTACTAATAATCTTTAAATATTCTTATAAGACCTTGATCTAAAAGTGACTATTATTAACTATAAGATTAATAAATAAGGATGTTTTTTATATTATAACTACTAATAAGTCCCTAATTATAAGTTATTCTAAATAAAGATTATATAATAATACTATAATTTAATATTCTTAAGGTATTCTAGCTATAACAGGATAAATATTATTATAAAAAAAATATTCTTCTAATTATATATAAGCTAGGATATATAATAGTTTATAAATAACTATAATAAGTGTGGTGTAAATATAATATAGAGAGAATAAAGGTAAGAATTATTAAAGCTACTTCTAGTCCTAGAAAGGATTTAGTAAGAAATTAATATTAATTTTATTAATAAACTGCTAGTTAATAATTACTATCACTACCTTATAGTTATAGTAGATAGATTGAGTAAAGGTATTATCCTAGTTCTATTAAAGAATTTTAGTACTAAAATAGTTATATATAAATTCTTATAGTTCTTTATAGCTTATTATAGATTCTCTAGAGGCATTATCTTAGATTAAGATATATAGTTTATAAGTAAGATATAAAGTTATATATATTAAAGTATAAAAACTAAATAGCATCTATTAACTGTATAGTATTTTTAGACTAATAACCAGACTAAGTAAATAAATACTATTATTAAGGACTACCTATAGAAGCACTATTACTACTTTTAAAATAATTAGAGTAGTTTACTTTTAATAGCTAAGATAATAATTAATAACTAGATATTATTAACTATTAGAATAAGTCTCTTCTTCTTTATATATAGATATAACTTAGAGATTATAAATTTATAAAATACTTTTTATAAGCTAACTACACAGTATAAGAAATAAAAAATTATAAAAAGTATTATTAAAAAGTTAATATAAGTAGTAGATCTAATATAGATCAAAATAGTAATAATATAATAATATATAGAAGAGTCTATAAATTAATATTATAATATAGTTTATATATATTAAGTAGAGGACAAAGTATGGCTTGATCTATAGAATATCTAAATTAACTATCTATCTAAAAAGCTAAACTATAGATATATAAAATTTATAATATTAGAAAGAATTAGTATATATATCTATTAACTAGATATTCCTAAAAGTATATATAATATATTCTATATAGCTCTGCTATAGTCTACATCTAAGAACTCTTTTCTATTATAGAAGATATCTAACTACTAGCTACTAAATTAATTAATTAATAAAGAATTAGAATATATAATAGAAAGAATCAAGAATAAATATACTATCAGCTAAAAGCATAATAAATAATACTAATATTTAGTAAAATAATTAGGATATAAATAATAAGACTAGTAACTAGTATAGAACTTTAAAGATATTATCACCTTTAATAACTAAGGATTTTTAAAGAAGGGAAGAGAGTAATATTATAAGTTAACCTTATAAAGTATATTTAGGCAAAGCCCTTATAATAGCTATTCCTATAATATAAAGCTATTCTTAAATCCTGATTATCTACCTAGATATGAAGTAACCCCAGCCCTAGTTGCTCTATGTTACAGTGCCTACTCAGAACCACATAACACCTATCTATTTAGAATCCCTAGAAGAAAGATTGCCAGAAGCCCCTATTCCCCTTTTCCTTATAAGATTGTATGCGCGTGAAGAACCTGTTGTTTCTTTCCTCTTTCTTCCCTCATGTTACGTTTTCTATTCAGACATGCCCTTATAGTGAGCATTAGGCGGGACTAGCCCGTAACATAGCTGCTATATAAAAAGTTAATATAATAGTTATTTTAGTAGAGATTAGTGAGCAGTAGTAATAAATTAAAATCTATAGAGTCCTTATAAAGCACTATATAAATAGCAGCTATAGCCTAGAGATAGCCTAAGAAAAAATTAAATATAAAATATTATATAAGCTTAAGCAGGACCTTATCTAGCTTAAGAACCCTAGAAATATAAGGGTTAAAGGGCATTTATTTGCTACTATAGTAGTAATAATTAGTTTAAAAAAGAAGGCTTAAAGGATATTGTTACGAACCGACTTGCATGACGCTAAAAGGAACTATGACACAAAAGGGAAGGACCAGTTTGGTATACGCTTGTACCGGATTAACTGAGGACCAGTCACTGGCAATAAGTGAAATCTGGATACGACAGTATGGGACACGCACTAGGGTCACGTGGAGATATGAATAATATACCGTTATCTTGGATAAGATAAAGGTATACGAGACAATAGGATATCATTGGAAGATACTGTATACTTTATACTTGCTACTTTCAAAAAGTATACGATATACAATATACGGAACCTGGAGGGCTGGATATATAAGGACACTCGTTCGCTATCATGTATTTAGTTCTTCATAGCTCTTTAACATAAGTCACTTGAATACCACAGTGAGAGTCAGCAAGGCAAACCTAACTCGTACGGGCACCAGGCTGTACGGGGGATCTCTTCTATCTTAGTTACGTCTAAGACTTCTACACACCAGCTTAACGATTGATACTTCGTTTACTTAAAGTTACCTCACCAATCAACTGTTCAAGGAATCTTCGTGTGGTTCTACCAAACCTAGCGTACCTCGACACAACACTGTTTAACTAAGGTGGATCCAGGTCCGTGACAGATATTAAAAGAGTACTTACAATTTAAGGGCTACTATTATACTATAGAGGCCTACTAGGATACTAGTCTAGAGAATATCTATATATATTGCTATAGAATTAGATATTCTAATTATTTAAAGTACAGAAATAGCCCCTTAAGATATATAATCTATACTAGAGACTATAAGGCTTTAAGCTATAGATGTAATATTATAGGCTATAATATTAGGTTAAGCAAGCCCTACTAACATAGCCAGATTAAATATACTAATTGTAATAGATCCTATAAGGCTATATCACCTAAGTGCTCTAAAATCAGGCAGGTAAGGAAGCAGACTATCTAGCAGACAAGGAACTAGAAGCTTTAGCATCTTATCCTATTAAATAAGATCCTTATAATAATCCCCCCAAGGCCTTTACCAACCCTAGAGGCTATAGGCCCTTTAAATATAGATAAAATAGCTATAGAGGCCTCTAATAATACTGATATATCTATAAGCTTAGAATTATATTAGTACTTCAATATAACTATACCTGAGCTAGCACTATCATATATACAGTATTAGAGGTAGCTCTTAAGATAAAAGCAGCAATAGCATGCCTCTAGAAGCCCTTTAATAATAATAGTAAGATTAGCCATCCAGGGTTCTTATTCTACTAGCCAGAGGGCCCCTAGAAGCATGCCTAGATGGTAACTGTAGTAAGAAAGGATATAATAAATAGTTATTAAAGCCTGGATAGACCTTATAAACTACTCCTATTTTATAGTAGTAGATATGATAGAGCGCAGCAGGCATACTAGAGTAGTAAATTATTATAATAACATGCTAGGGCCTAAATATACATACACAGGGTCTTCTTAGCACACCTGGAGAGCCCTTATAGATATTAATTGGGACCTAATCTTTAGAAAATAGTGCTTAATTCTTGGGGATTTCAACACTCATAGCCCTGTATAGAACAGCCTTAATAAGTAGAGGAAGGATGCAGAGCCCTTAGAAAAGCTTATTAAGAAGCATAATCTATTTATTAATAACAAACTAGATGTGCCTACAAGGCCCTAGAAAATAGGTAGCTCTAGGGATAAGATTAGGAGTAAAAAAATGCCTAATATCTTAATTATTAATCTTATAATTAATAATCAAGCACTAAGACCCCTAGAGAGCTGGGTAGTAACGTAATCGGTAAGCCACCCGCCCATGTAAGCGACCCGCCCACCTTTCCGAAAAATAACTCTCTATATTGATTTCAAATCCCAATTTTCAAAGCCACATACATTTCTCATACAAAAAATTAACTACTAGTACGACTAGGACATCGATTTATTCTATGCCCTTCAGCACCACAACCACTGCAGCGAAATTGGCGGCGTACGATTCATTGAGAAGCTAGGAGCTGGGGCTCAGCCGGAGCAGTAGTAGCAACCTAAGATGCTTCAACCTAACCTTGTACACGTGCCTGAACTTCCTCTCTAGTAATTCCTTGCTTAATAGATAACTATTTATTAGATCTCTTATACTTTTGCTTCTCTTTCTCATATGCAGCTTATAAATTATAGTTTTCTTTCCATATAAGTAAGAGGTTATTCATAGTCATTTTGTAGGCTTTTGACATCTATATAATTACTTGATCAATCACTTAATTTGGGCTTCCTATATGCTCACTTATATACTTTTTAATTGTAGTTGACTAGCATACAAATTAGTATACATTTTAAGGGGTTTGTAAGCAAGAAGATTATATATTACTTAATTGATTTAGAAGGGATATTAGTATCTTTAATTAAATATTCAGTTTTTTAATAACTTTATCTAGTTTGAAAGGCACTAATCTAGTAGCTATAAAACTATTCTGAATAATTTGAGCTTTATATACTATTATATAAATACTTAGAAAGGCTATTAAAAAGTTAATTTTATTGATATAATTAAAACCAAGCCTTATTTATTGTTTAACAAGCTGTGAATAATGTTGCTTTAAAACTGTAAAATAATGAATATTAAGAGGCTGTAAGAGATATGAAGAATAAGGTGGTATATAGATTAGAATAATATTATTTTTAGTATATATATGATCAAATTCTGCAGTTAAATAGCTTCTATAGCTATTAAGAATTAATATTCAATATTTTCCCTTTATATGACCATTAATATAGGGAATAAAATAGATTTTAAGCTATTCTAATCCTATTTAATCTGTAGTCCAGCTATTCTCACTAATATTAATTTTTTAATTATCTAGAAGCTTATCAAACCAGCCTAATTATATGTTTTTTCTTGCTTTGAAAATTATATATAAAAGTATAATCCATCTGATTAAATTTACTGCCTTAATTGCAGTTATTTATTCTTGATTTCTAGGCTATAAAAGATATAGCTAAGTATATTAATTGCTTTTAGTAATAATCTTTATAATTATACAGAGTCCTATAGCAAAGCTAGTCTTATCAAAGTTGAATATATCTTCTAGTAAGATATCATATTTAGATACAGCAGCTTATATATAATCAAAATATTCTTGAATTATCTTTGGATCTTTGCATTTAGTATACTCATAGTTATATTTTTATAAGAATTTTGAATCAATCTCTAGGCAATATTTAACAAGGTTATATACCCATTTTTCTTCAATCTATTGATTTCTATGTTGTGATAAAAGATAATTAGCCATTTCTTATCAAGGAGCTCAACTCCCCTCGTTCAGAACCAACCCACCCATTGGGTGGTAACCCAACCTAATTTTCGCACCAGTTTATTGCTTGCATTGAGTACAATACAATTCTCACTGCGCACCCTATTTCACCTCAAAACAACCAAGAAATCAGTCGTCAAAAACACCTCTTTCCTTTGTGAAAAATTTTTTCGTGTTCGCGCTCCCGCAGGCGCTCGAGCCACCCCCCAAATCACCCCCCAGCCACGCCAAGAGCTAGCCACCGCACGCTCCTATAAATACTCGCCACACCCTATCTCTAGTTAGCCCCCAGGCACTAGACCTGATTCGGTCTAGGCGGCCCCCAGGCACTAGCCCTCGTACCGTTAAGCGGCCCACGGGCACTACCTCCCTCAAAACCTAGGCGGCCTTATAGGCACTAGTCAATAACAACCACAATAAAGCATAATTTTTAAAGGAATACCCCATGTCTTTTTGCTAGAACAGTCCCTGCAGGCTATTTTATAAATTTACTTATAAAATAGTACCTATTCCTTCCCTATCATATGGTTTCTATAAAGATATATGCTTTATATGAAATATGGGAATAGAATAGATTCTCTGTACACTAGTGGTCTCCCAAAGGACAATCTGGCCTATTATTATATTATTTAGAAGTAATATAATTTTAGGAAGATTGGGTTTTCTAGGATAATAATCTAAAAGCAGGTGGGGCCTGATTTTAGTAGTATTATTTATAAGGCTTTATAAATAATAGAAAGAGCAAAATTTTTCCTGGGTTTTAATGATATATAAAACAGGAATCTGGTGTCCATTATTATCTAATTTTCTTTATTTTCTTTATTTTTATTTTGCCTTTTTATTATTATTTTATATAATAATAAAAAGAGAGGTTTAGAGAATTCCATACTAAAAATTGCTCAATAGTTTAGTAATTCTTTTTAAAAATTACTACTTATTTATTTCTTATTAAAAGAATAAATATTTTATTATTTATATTCTTTTTCTTTCCTATTTATTATACAAATTCCCAGCCCACGATCCCCATTCTTGTATTAGAAAGAGGAGGAAATATAAAAAATATATATATATATATTTATACAAAGTATTATTCAAAATTTAGTTTATTTTAATTTGGATCTGATTTTTATATATTAAAAATGAGTAATATTATGGAAGAAAATATGGACTAGGATACTACCAGTCCTCTGAGTTCTTCATTTATTGAACCCTAATCAGAAATAGACATTTTCTTGCAAAATAAAGCTCTTCAAAAAGAATCAAAAATTCAAGAATAAAAAATAAATAAAATTGAATAAGCAAAATTCTTAATATTTGATATTATTGAAATGGAAAATAATAATTAAATAAAAACAGATTTAAATGACAGTATTATATATTTAAATTTTTTAATCACAAAAATAAAAAACCCCACTATTTTAAGCCCTAAAGAAACATTATTAAATGAAATAAATCTAAAAATTCATGAGTTATCCTCCAAATTTGATTTACTTGAAAAAACTAATAAAAATAAGAATAATACTAAATCTATTATTCCTTATAATTACCTCTCAAGTCTAAAAGTGGTTATTAAGCAACCAAAAACCCTAGAGGAATCAATTTATAATAAAAATAATAATAATAATAATGAGTTTGAAGAGGTCCAATATAGAAAGAAAAATTAAAATAAATAACAAAATATCCAATAAAAGGATAATAATATTTAAAAAGAGCTAATTTAACAATCAAATATTAAAAAATTAGAACATTCTTCCAAGGATATAATGTCTAAAAATTAATTCAAAGCTAAATAGAAAGAAAAAAGGTTAATTTTACAAGTCTCTAAGGAATTTGTTGAAAATCTTTAACTATTTATAATTAGAAATGAAATAAATAGAGCTTTTGAAAAAAATAATATTATAAAACTAGTTATTGCTTCTATTATAAAATCTAAATCTAATCTTTCTATTATTTTAACAATAATGGAAGGATTTAGTGCTAAATTTTTAATAGAAATAAAAGCAATATGAGAGGCTTATATTCTATTTACTAATTTTTAATATGATAAAGAATAGATTAAATTAATTGCCTATAAAGTGCCTACTAAACCTTTTTTATATAAAAAAGGATTAAATTTTCTAAAAGAAGATATTAAAAATTTTAATAATATAAAATTAATTAGAATCCTAATTTAGCTCTGTTAAGAAGAGGCTAGATTATAGAAAAATCATTCTTCTATTATTATTTATATTTCTAATCTAGAATTAGAAAAAAGAATAATAAAAATAAATATATATATTGCAGGAGAACTTTATAAGATTAAAAAGTTTATTCTTAAATATATTTAATATAAAAAATGCCAAAAATATAGTCATACCAAATTTAAATGTAAAAATAAATATAAATGCAAAATTTATGCTCAAAATCATGATTCTAATGTATATTTTTGTAGTATATGCTATTCTAAAAAACAATGTATTTATATACTAATAAAATATATAAATTGTAATTTATCCTATATAGCTAATGACTATAAATGCCTAGAATGGCAAAAGGTTAATCTTAAAATGAGAAATATAATGCCAATGGACACTGAATAATAGAAATTAACTTTTTATAAAATAATATAGGGAGAAAATCTGATTATATGGTTACCTGTTTAGAAATAGGCCTAGAAAATAATATAGATTTTATTTTATTTTAAGAACTTTATATTTTAAATAGTAATATAATTTCTTATCCAGTATATAATGTTATTTTACTATTAGATTATATTAGACTAAGGGTTACAATATTTCATTTAAAAAAATTAATATTTAATTTTGAAATAATCTATAATTCTGCAGATCTTTAAATTATTAATATTTTAATTAAAAATAAAAATATTCAATTAATAAATATTTATAATGAGAAAGATCGAGATGAAATTATAGATAATAAAATACTAAATTCTCTATATATAATAGAAAGAGAATTATTAAATATAAAACCAGGAAAAAATACTATAATTGCTGGAGACTTTAACGCTTATTATTCCTAGTGGAATAAAAATATTAATAACCTAATAAGATCAAATAACCTAGTAAAATGGTTAAAAAAATATAAATTTGAGTTATTAAATATACTGGACATCCCTATATAGTATAGGGAAAATTCTAATAGTTTAGTATTAGATCTGGTTTTTTATTCTAATAATTTAAATAATAATAATAATAATAATTGTTTTTTATGGGAAATAGACCTAGAAATATTGTCTAGATCAGACTATGAAATATTACTTTATTCTTATAAAAATATTGAAAATATGGTAATAAACCCTATAATTAATTTACTATATAATTTTGAAAAAGCTGATTAGAAATCCTTTTCTGAAAATATCACTATATTTAGTAAATAATATAGTTTAATAAATCTAGATTTGGATTTAGAAATAGAGCTAGAAAATCAAGCTGAAATCTTGTAAAATATTATTATAAAAGCTGCAGATTTAAGTATACCAAGGAAAAGAATATATTCTAGATTTAAAGCTTGGTAGAATAATAATTTATTAAAATTAAGAAAAGATTTTGGAAAAGCAAAAAGAATATAATATTCTAATAAAAATAATAAACAATTATATAATTCTTATATTATTAAAAGAAATATATATTTTCAAGAAATAAAAAATGTAAAAACTTCAATGTGGAATAAGTTTTTAGAAGAAGTTAAGGGTAAAGAAATATTTAAAGCCTTTTCTTATACAAAAAAAAGGTTTCTAAATAGATTACCTACTTTATATTATAAAGAAAATAATATTAAAAAAACTGCTACCTTATTTTCTTAAAAATATGATGCCTTTTTTACAATATTATTCAAAGAACCCCTGATTTCTGAAGAAATAGATCTAAATATTCTATATTTAGAAAAATACAAATAGCCTATTGTTAAGGATTATGAAATAAAAAATGTAATATTTTAATCTTCTAAAAATAAAGCCCTAGGTCTAGATAAAATATTATTTATTATTTTACACAATGCTTATAATAATATTAAAGAAAGATTTAATATTATTTATAAAGCATTAATAAAAGAAGGTTATCATTCTAAATGCTGGAAAAAAGCCTCAGGTATTATATTAAAAAAACTATAAAAAAAAGATAATTCAAATCCTAAATCTTATAGAATTATTTCTTTATTAAATTGTTTAGGAAAAATTTCTGAAAGAATATAAGCAAAAAGATTAGCCTTTATTATAGAGGATCCTAATTCAAATTTATTATATTATGACCAAATTGGGGGTAGAATAAATAAATCATCAATTGATATAGTTTTATCATTAATAAATGATATTTAAATTGAAAAAGAGAATAAAAATAATACATCAGTATTGTTTCTAGATATTAAGGGGGCATTTGATCATATTTCTAAGAACTAATTAATTAAGATTTGTATAAAATTAGGATTACTAAGATCACTAATTAATTGGATTATTTCTTTCCTTTCTAATGGAGAAATCCAATTAAATTTTGATAATAATAAGAGTATTAGTACTCTTATTATTATTAGAACCCTATAAGGATCATCTTTTTCACCAATTTTATTTTTAATTTATATTACTATTCTATTTCTTTTTGAAGAATTCAAGAATATTAATGAGAATGAAGAAGAATATGAATTAAAAATATATCTAGAAAAAGCTAGATTTCCTAGCTATATTGATGATATTGGCATAAAAATTAGTTCTAAAAAAATAGAGGATAATTGCAGAATATTAGAAAAAATTGCTAAATATCTTATTCAAAAAGGAGAGCAAAATAATATATAATTTGACAGGGATAAAATGGAATTAATTTATTTTCTATTAACTAGAAAATTAGACCTAGGGAATCACAATTTCTAGGTTAAATTTAATGGTAATGAAATAATCCTAAAATTATATGTCAAATAGTTAGGTATTATTATTGATTCTAAATTAAAATTTGAGGAACATGTTAAGAATTAAATTTCTAAAGCAACTAGGGTTTTTTATCAGATAGAAAGACTTTCTAATATAGAAAGGGGTCTAACTTTTCAAGCAATGAGACAGTTATATATGGCCTATATAACATCAATTGTAGATTATAGAGTCCCTATTTGGTGGAGAAATCAAAAGAATTTCTTATATAAATATCAAATCTTACAAAATTTAGCTTTAAGAAAAATATTAGGGGTTTTTAAAACTTCTCCTTATAAAATTATGGAATTAGAAGCTGCTTTGCTGCCTCCAGAAATAAGATTTAACAAGATTTGCAGATTTTATATATTAAGAAGCTTAAAATTTGAGAGTCCTCATATTATTAAAAAAAGAATGCCAATAGACTTCATTCTAAATCCAGGGGAAAAAGAAAAACCAAATCAAAGAATATATTATAATTGGAATGACCAAATAACACCAAAAAGAATAAAAATAAATTCAAATAATAATTCAAATTTAGAATTAGATTCTGAATATCAACCAATTTATAACAAAAAATATAGAAAATATAAAAGCCAAATAGACTTTTTAATATCATTATTTTCCTTTAATATATGGACTAAATTTGAAAAATCTGAATATAAATATAGAAATAAAGATATTAATAAATTTTTATCTATCAATATATTAGAAGAAAGTAAAGAAATTGCAACAAAAAATTATAATAATATGATCCAACAATGGGATAATAGTAATATTTTAAATAATTATATTATTCTTTATTCTGATGGCTCAAAATTAGAAGAAAATAATGGGGTTGGGATCTATGATTTAAATTCTAAGAAATCTTATGCTTTTAATATTGGCAAATAATAAGAAATATATGATTTTGAATTTTTTGGGATTTATAAAGCATTAGAAATTGCTCAAAATATATTAAAAGAAAATCCATTTATTTTAGAAATATGGATCTTTTCTGACAGCTAATTGATATTGAAAAGTTTAAAAATAAACCTAGAAATAAGAAAACATTTTATATATATTAATATATATGAAATAGCAAAAAGTATTAAAAACCAGAATATTAAAATTAATATTTAGTGGTCTCTAGGCTATATGAATATTTTTGGCAATGAACAAGCTGATAAAATAGCTAAATATGCAGCTAAAAATCTAGAGTCTAATAATATTGGTATTTCTTTTAGTTATATTAAAAGGTTACTAAAAGAAAAGTTATTATTAGAATGGGAATTAGATTGGAAAAAATCAAAAGACAAAAAAGAAAAGGATTCACTGTATGAAAAATATAATAATATTAATTTTAAATGGAAAGCAAATCCATTAAAAATTAATAGATTATTATGGTGTACTATTTAACAATTAAAAATAGGACATGGATATTTTTTATCCTATTTAAAAAGGTTTAGTCAAGAATATGAGAATGATATTTGTAATAAATGTGATTCTAATTCAAAACAAACACCCTATCATTTAATTTTGAACTGCTCAAAATATAATAATATTAGAAAATTAACCATTGGGGGGCTAGATTTAGATAAAAGAAATTTATATTTCTTATTTTCTAAACTAGGCATCCCTACCCTAATAGAATATCTAAAAATAACAAAAATTGCAACAAGAAAATGGATTTTATTAGAAGAAGAATAATTTATTAATTATTGCTCCTTATTTATATATTCACACTCGCTTTTTCCTTATTTTGAATTATTATAATTATTACTCACCCTATAGGGGGCTCTCATTGTATTTCCCAAAATTGGCCTATTTCTATTTATGTATATTGAAAATCTAGTTAGCCTAAGTCCACTTCCTAAGAGGGAAATGGCAGACCTTACATAGTTGATGACTGGTAAAAGGTCTCTAAAATGGAAGCATTATTATTATTATTATTATTATTATAGCCATTTCTTATACAAGAGAATGCTAGGGGGGTAATCTATGTCAATCTAAATCAAGCACCTATTTAACAAGCGATTCCTCCTCAAATTAAGTTAATTTATGGCTGTTGGCGCGCTTTTCACCCTTATATTCAATGCCTTTGAGTCGATCTCGGAGAATCATACAAGGAATATCATAAATCTGTATAGCTTCACAAATATTGTGAATTCTTCCATTTTTTAAGTCGGAAATGGCTAATTGAATCTTTCCCTCAATTTGAGCGCTTTTTAAGGGGTCTTTTTTGCGAATTGGTGGCATTTTGACATGTTGAAATATGTAAATCAATATAGAGAGTTATTTTTCGGAAAGGTGGGCGGGTCGCTTACATGGGCGGGTGGCTTACCGATTACGTTAGATAAAGAAGATACTACAGTATCTAATTATATTATTATATAGACCTCATAGGAGCCCCTAGAGAAAGAGGGTGAGCCTAGAGAAATAATAATAACAAAATAGTAAATAGACCTTTTATTAGAGGATAAAGAGGCCTTTAGCACTATTAAATATACCTAGAGAGATCTTTAGAGCACTAGACCACCCTTAATAGATAAGTGCTTGTTATTAGATATAGAAGATTCTTAGCAGGTTATAAGTGATCAGAAGAAGGAAGAAGATTTTTGAAGAAAGAATAAGAAATTGTTGTATATTAGTGTTGCATTGCTTGTCTTATAAAAATCT
>JBBVQN010000205.1:0-19822 GCA_038993655.1 Talaromyces verruculosus | reverse complement strand
TTTTGCATATTTTCTCTTATAAAATGATATGCAATATCAATATGTTTTGTTCTTTTATGAAATTCAGGATTTTCTCCTAATCTTATTGTAGATTGATTATCTACCATTATTTTTGGAATACTAGGTGTATATCCTAGTTTTAAATTATCATTTAGATAATTAAATATATTTGATAGATATATTGCTTCTTTAACAGCTTCTTTTAATACTATGTATTCAGCTTCACATAAGCTTAAAGCAATAGATTTTTATAATTTTAAATTCTAACTTATTACATTATTTATAGCTAAATCAGGTGATAAGCTAAAAATATAGCCACTTGTTAATTTTCTATTATTTATATCATTTGCCCAGTCACTATCATAGTAACCTTTTATATATAAATTATTTCCTAAACATTTATATATAATTCTAATATTTATAGTATATAATAAATATTGCTATATATATTTTATTAAAAGGAAATGTTCTTATATAGGATTAGCTATAAATCTAGTACCTAGATTCATATTAAATATAATATCTGGCCTAGTTTTTAATGACAAATATAATAATAATCTAATTTCTAATTGATATTAAGCTGTTATTTTATTATCTATTATTTTATTATTTTTATATGGTTTTATTCCTAGTTGTCCAGGTATTTTCTTTAGTTTCATTTTATTGAATATATCAAATTTATTTAATAGTTTTGTAGTATAATCTTTTTGATCTATACTTATTATTTTATTAGTATAATCAATAGAAATATTATTTCCAAGGAATATAGAGATATTCCCTATATCTTGAATTTTTATTTCTTTATTTAATTTATTTGTTGTATTTTTTATATATTGTAAATTTGCATGAATAAATATAATATTATCTATATAAACTATTAAAATAGCACATATTTCTTTATTTATATATATTCCTTCATTATGTGGAAGAACTTCAAATCCATATTTCTTTATAATATTTCTAAAAAATAGATTCCACAATCTTGGTGCTTGTTTTAAGCCATATAATGCTTTGTTTAATTTACAGCATTTATTTTTATATTTAGGATCTTCATATAGTCTAATTAGTAAAATACAGTATATTATTATATTAATATCAGCATGAACAAAGGCATTTTTTATATTAAATTGTCTTATATAGCAGCCTTTATTTACTGCAATTATAAGCAATAAATGCCTGGTTTCTGTTCTATATATTATTGAAAAGGTTTCTAAATAATCAATACCTAGTTTTTGATTAAAACTTTGTATAACCCAACAGGCTTTATATCTTATATTTTTATCTTTATTTGTAATATATGATTCTTTATAAGAATTAGAATTAATAGGTTTTCTTCTAAAAACCCATCTTCCTTTTATAGGAGTAATATTTTCTGGAATATCAATAATTTCATATGTATTTTATTTTAATAGTTCATTATTTTCTTCTAAATAAGTATTATACCATTTATTGTTTTTATCTGAATCCATTGCTTGTTTAAAGGTATTAGGTTCTTTATTATTATTTATTATAAGAATATTTTCAATATCTTTATTATATTGTATACTTTTGATATAATCACTTATTGTTGTATCATTAATATTATATATATATTCTTTGTTTATTTGATTATAAATATTATCAATATTTAGCTGATTTATAGTTTCTTTAAATTTTGGAATCCTTATTTCAATTTTATTGTTTGGTATTTTATGAGTAACTTCTTCAAATATATTATTATTATTATTTTCATTTGGTATAGTATTCTTTTTTATAATTTCATTTCTATGAGCTTTTTTATATTCTACTAATTCCTTCTTTTTTGGAGAAATATATTTAGTAGTTATATTATTATTTTTATTATTTTCAGAAGAAATAAACTTTCCTTCTAATATAGTAATATCTCTAAACCATAAAGTCTTTCTATTTTCTATATCAAATATTTTATAATATTTATAATCATTAAATCCAACTAATATTCCTTTTCTTTGAATTGGATTTAGTTTTTTAGATTGTTTATTTGTATCATAATATACTAATAATCCCCAGATTTTAATATAATCAATTTTTGGCTCATTTTTATAGTATAATTCATATGGTGTTTTATAATGTAAAGCCTTATGTGGTGTTCTATTATAAATAAATGTAGCAGCTAATAAAGCTTCTCCCTATAAATATTCTTTAACTTTAGAAAGATATAAAAAACATCTAACTTTATTAAATAAAGTAAGATTTATTCTTTCTATTAATTCATTAGGTTCTTTTATATAAACAGGTATTTGTAAATATATTATTCCAAATTTATTAAATAATATTTTAAAGTCTTTATTTATATATTCTTTTCTATTATCAGAAAAGAATTCTTTTATAATAATATCATTTTGGTTTTCTATTATATTTTTAATATTTTTAAAAGCAGTAAAAGCTTCATCTTTTCTATTTAATAGGGTTGTAAATAGATATCTAGATTTTTTATTTAGAAAAGTAATATAATATTTTTTATTATTATATGTTTTTGGTGATATTGGACCTCCTATATCACTATAAATTCTTTCACCAATATTATAATCTTTATGATTTGTATTGGTTGATTCTTTATTAATTTTTTATAATATTTTGCTTGTAAATAAATTTCACATTAAAATATAACATCTTTTATTTCTTTCATTGTATTATTTATGTTATTTTTATATAATATTTTTTGTAAAGGTTTAGCATTTATGTGCCCTAGTCTTTCATACCATAGTTTTATATTTTGACTATTTTCTTTTATAAATAATATAGTAGTATTATTATTATTATTTTTACAAAGAATATCAACTTCTGTTTTATATAATTTATCCTTTTTATATACAGAGCATATAAGTTTTCTTTTATTATTATATATAAGACATTTTTTATCTATAAAAATATAGATATTATTTTTAATATTATTAGTACTTAGAATATTTATTCCAAGTTCTGGAATATAAAGCACATTTTTAAGAATATAAATAGACTTTGTATTAAATCTAAATATAACAATGCCTTCATATTCTATTTTTATATTTTTTGTTTTTCCCCATTGTACATTCTTTTGTGTGTTTTTATAATTTTGAAAATAAGACAGATTTGTAATAGCAGAAATAGTAGCTCTAGTATCAATAATAAATTCAACATGTTTTTGAAAATAATTAATATTTTCCTCATTTTTTTGTTGCTTTTATTGATTTTTAGTCTGTTTTATATCTATAGTCTTATTATTAGTATATATATATATATTATCAATTAAGGTTTGATTATTTACCTCAATATCAATATTTTCAAATAGATTTTCATCAAATAAAATATTTTCTTGGGTATTTTCTTGTAAAATATTGATTTCTTCATCAATATTCATTTCTGAATCAGAATTATCAAATTCTTTATCAGAATTAGCCTCAATAATTGTATTTAGCAATTCTTATTTTTTCTTTTCTTCTTTTTTATTATTATTTTTTATATATTTTTTATCCTTGATAATTTTATTATCAGGGCTTTTCCAATTATTAGGTCTTTTTTCTTTATATAAGAAAAAACAATTTAAAATATTATGATTTATTTTCTTGCAATTGGTGTAGAATAAATCATTATTTTTCTTATATTTATTTTTAATTTTAACAGTATATATTTGATCTGCTGTTTTTCCTTTTGCTTTATCAATAAGATTAGCACATAAGGAATCAAAAATATAAGCTTTAGAATCCTTTCTAAAAGCTTGTATAATATTTTGTATAAAGAATTTCCATTCTTCTCCCAAATTATATAAAATCCATGAGATTTTAATTTGAGATGCCACATCAATATTTTTAGAAAATAAATCATCTAATAAAGTCTTTATTTGATGAATATATTCTTCCATTATTTGGAAATTTTCTAATTTGCAATCAAAAAATTCCTTTAGAGTTAGAAACTCTGTAGTAAATCCTTTAGGATTATATAATTCTTCTAGGGTAATCCATGCTTTATAAGCTGTAGTACAAGCTTTAATATAAAGTAACAGGCCCTTAACACAGAATAATTAAATTATTGCTAGTGCTTTAAGATTTTTTAAATTATTTTAAGATTTTTCATCAATAATAGGTTCTAATAAATCATCTTTAACTAGGACAGCTTTAATACGAAGTGCCCAGTCAATATAATTCTCAGATCCAGTTAATTGATCAATTTGAATTTTCCCTAAGGAAGACATTTTTCTTAAAAAAAGTTCATCAGGGACCCCTCCCCGATGTTTGTCTATTGTTGCACCGATTTTTTGAAGGACTTCCCAATCAAAGATTTTATTCTTCCAAGGTTCAAATAGATTTTCATATCTCTCCCATGCAAGATCATTGTAATCTATATATTTTAGTATTTTGATCAAGGCTAAAGTCATAGTAAATATTTAGTAGTTATCAAAAAAAAACCTCCTGCTGCATAAATCGAATTTTTGAAATTACATGCCTAGATCTAGCTAGAAATAGCTATAATTTTAATAGTTTATTCCTCAAAGTCAGAGCTATTGATTAACTCTAGTTTTATTAGATAAGACTATGGCAATGGCTATAAGCATAATTATAATACCTTTAATAGGCAAAAATCTCATTTTGTAAAATATTTGCAATATAATTATATCAAAATAATAATACTAATAATAATTATATATAAATAAATCAATACAATAGCAGATCTATTAAGTATTTAATAAGTAATTTATAAGGATAGAATAGCTTAAAGAACTAGTTAATCTTATACTAGAATAAGTATAAACTAACCCTAATGATGTGCTTAATATATCTATCCATCTAGAATTTATTCAGTGTATCAAAGACTTTATAAGTTTATAAAATAAGTATACAAAGGTATTTATAAACTTTAAGGGGCTGCTTGAAAGCATTCAAAAGAATATTATAATATTATATATATAATCTACTTAATTAACTACTAATGTAATTATAGAACTATCTAATAATTCTATCATTTAATAGAGAAGCTATAATATATAGTATTAGCAGGCTAATTTATAATATATAATCTTTCTAATATTTTAAAGTACTAGATTGTCAATACTAGATATTATCTATAAAAAACTGGATATAAATTATAAGATTATTATAAAGATTTATAATAAAGCCTTTAAAAAACTGATTTATACTACTAAACTAGCAGAGATTGTATAATATACTGAATAGGCTAGAAAGAAAACTATAAAGAAAGAAATAAGCCTAGCTCTAGCTAGTTACTTCTTTATTATTATTTATTTATTCCTATTAAGTAATATTAGTCTTTAGACTTACTATATAGTAGTAGTAAAGATCCTCTGCCAGTATAATAATAAGTAAGTAAATATATTTAGTCTAAATATATATATATAGATGCTAACTTAGGGGGTTATTATAGATAGAGTACTAGTATATACTATAAATCTTTAGAATAGGATTAAGGATTTTAAATAATAGCTAATCACCTAGAATCATAATAACTAAGGCTAAGGATTGAAAATAAAGATTATATATATTAGCTAGCTTACTAAACTATAGAAGTATAAGATATTACTTATTATTAAATTTACTAATCTAGTGGTTATAAATAATATAATTATTAGGAATATAATTTAATAGTTTTAAATCTATATTAATAGGCCTTATAATAAAGAAAATAGGTACAAGATATATAGAAAGTATTAGAAATATAGATATATACAAGCTTAGTATCCCTTTATAAAATATATTTGTAGAACCTGTATTAGGGAATATCTAACTTAGGAGTATCCTTTAGTATAAGATTAGGAAATCTAATCTAAGTATGCTAATTATAAAGATCTATATAAGACTATAAGTACAAGCTGCTCTATATAAAAAGTTTATTTAGAATATATAAAGTATATTATAGAGTATAAAGATACTTATTAAGTCTCTTTATATTTATAAAAATAAGTATAAATCATATTTAAAAATTATAATTTAATATTATAAAAAGCAGCTAAGATCCTAAAGAAGTATGGTAAAGCAGCTAATATAATAGTAAAAGTATTAGTAAAGGAGCTAACCAAGCCTATAATAAAATATATAAAAATAATAATATAAAATAATATTAAACTAATATAATCTATAACAGAGGTAATATCTATTATTAAAGCTATTATAAAGCTTATTACTAGATTAACTAATTAATTTATAAAGCAGTAAGCAGTTCAATCTATTAAATAACCTATTACTTAGTTTACTACTTAATCTAGGGACTAATTTATTGCTCTATTAATTAATTAATTAAATCTAACTATATAATTAAGCACACCAGATACTTATAATATATCTATACTAATAGTATTAACAGCAGTATAAACTATATATAAAGAGATCTAATCTATCTAGTCTATAAATCAGGAAAAATAAAGACATAGATAACCTTTAAAATCAAAGATATTTAGTAATAGAGAACAATAATAATAAATATTATTCTTTAATATAGAAGTAGTAATTGCAAGTGCTAAAGCTATAATAAAGAATATTTATATAGAAGTAAAATCTTATAAAAGTCTAGTCTTAATAATAGCTAATAATCTACTATTTAATAGTAGTTAAGAAACAATTATATAGCTATAATAATAATATATATCTCTAGTAGCACAAAAACAGATAATAATATTAATTAAAAAGCTTACTTCTATCAATAAAGTTTAGAAACTAGTGTAGGGCTTGTTATAAAGCTTTAATTATATAATAATATAAAGATATATATAGGAGCAATCCTAAGAATCTAATAGAGCTTTACTACTATTTTAACTAACTATTACAGCAAGAATAGAAAGGGATAATACTATTTTAATAAGCTTAGCAGATTTCTAGGAGCTAGATTTAATAGTACTCTTCTCTAAGATTAATAAGCTCTTAAATAGATTTATAAAATTAACTTAGTATATTTAAGAATATTAGTATGCTCTCTTAATTTAAGAGGATAAGGCCTTGATGATATTATATAGCAGATTAATATATAGTTTACTAGATAAGCTTTAATAAGTATATTTAAAATCTTATAATATAATATATATAAATTAAAGGATAGGATTATGGCTATATTTTTATAAAACTCTTAAGTCCTCTATGCCTTAATAATTGCAATATAAGAATTATAGTATAATGAATATAATAATATAATATACTAACCTATTAGATTAACACACCAGCTACTATATCCCAAAGTAAATAACTATAATAGAATGCCTATAAGGGTAGTACTCTATATCAATAAGTAGATTAATCCTGCTTTATAGGCTTATATTATGGTATTTCCAGATTACTAAGTCCTCTATATTCACTATATGTAGAGAGAAGAGCCCTATGACCTTTATATTTATAATATTTATAATAATATTAAACTGGATATACTGGCCTAACTAGACTAGTATATTATCTAGCTTAGTATTATACTAATAATAGAATATCTTATTATTAGAGATATCAATTTATATTACCCAGCATGGAGTAGAGCTAATATTATAATTAATAATTAAGCTACAGTACTTCTCAAATCTATAGATTACTATAAAATCAAGCTTGTTATAGAGGAAGGGCTAGTTATATAATAATAAAAAGATTTAATATCTATTATTAATCTTATCTTCTTATCTATTAATCTCTTTAATTAGATAATTCTTTATAAATATGTAGATAATATATAGTATAATTTAGATTACTAGCTAATTAAAACTTAACTTAATATACAGACTCTAGTAAACAAATTACTAGAATAACTTAATTAGAAAGTTATAAATATTAAGAAGCTTCACAGTTTATTAGAATAAGATCTTATTATTTAAGAATGTCTTTAAGCTATATATTAAACTTATTACTAAGGCTTTTATCTGTAATATATAAAATATAATTAAGATAATAATCTCAGTCATATATCTTAGCAAATAGAGTAATCTAGATTTTATACTAGAATATAAGAAAGTGATTTATAACTATTACTATTTTTACTATTAATACTTTAATATCTATAATTTATAGATTTGGTATGCATACCAACAGACTCACACTAAAAAGAAATATATAGTTAATAAGGATCTATATCTCAGCTATTACTATTATATATAGAAAGCTATAGAGTAGGATCTATAAGGATTATAGTAATTAGCTAAGTAGATATATTCATATAAAGAATTATATAAATCAGATATTATATCTACACTTACAAAGAGTTACTATATAGTGGAGAGTGTTAAAAATAAAACTAAGCTACTTACTTAGTTATTTTTTCTAGCTATTCCAGAGGCTGATCTGTTAGATATACTAAATATAATTTATTCTTTATAATTAGAATTTCTAAAGATCCTAAAGTATAAGATTAAGCACACTATTCTATTAATATTATTTAATAAAACTCCTAGCAAGGATATAATCCCAAATAGCTTCTAGTACAAGATTATTAATATGCCTATAATAATTAATACTCTCTATAAAATTTTTAATATATATATATAAACTAGCTATAATCTAAGATACTTTTAATATTTAATCACTATTATGCTATATAAGGGGGGTAAGAATTAAGATTATTATATATTAAAGTTATATTATCTAGTGGCTTTACTCAATACTCTCAGTAAATTTCTTAAAGTAATTATTATATAACAAATCAGCTATGTTATAGAGATAGAGAGTCTATTTCTAATAAGCTATCTTAAAGGCTATAAAGGAATCTCTACTAACTATATAATCTAGATTATATTGGACTGTATTTATAAGGCTTAGGAAGCAGGCCTTAATATAGTATTAATACTGTTACTAGATATCTCTAATATATATAATAATATACACTATATATGTCTATTATATAATATGTAGAAGTGTTAACTTAGCTACTTTATATGTTAGAGAGTAGGTAGGAAGCGTGATAGTAAGATACGAAGTAGCTTTATTTCGTAGGAGAACCCTAAGGGTAGGGTATGATTTGTAAGATAGCTATTTGCTATCTTCTAAGATTCTGTCTGAATTATAACTATTTATATATTTGATTTGTGTGTATTTCGGGTTACTGACTTAGCAACCCTAGAGTAAAATAAAGTATATGATATAGCTTCTGTATTAAGGTTATCTCTATATTAAGCTCTCTGCCTTATAGCTATCTCCTTTTTTTAGAGCTAAGTCCTTACAGCTTATCTCTGTATTATATATAGGATAATTATAACTTATTTATAAGATAGCTATACAATAATATAATAAATTTTAAAATAATTATTTACTACTATAGTGCAGTACTTCTTTATTTTGATTTTATTTATTGATTTTTCTTCTTCTTCTTTTTTCTACTATAAATTGTAAGGTATGTATATACTTTCTTTTACTTTTATTATTTATTTTTGCTATTTTTCTTTCTTGCTTCTGAATATATATACTTTATTTTTTTTAGTACTGCTTCTATTGCTTTATTTATAATATATTTTAAATATTAGGTAGATTTATATTTATTTTAGCTATTTAATATGCTTTTATTCTTATATTTAAATATATCCTTGAAGCTTACTATACTTTATTAGTATTATTTAGGCTTATACTAGGTTGAGTATTTATTCTTTTATACTATACTGCTTGTATTTCTTATTTTTTTATATTATTAGTGTTGTTTCTAGTATTATAATAAGTCTGCTTTTTATATTACAAGTATACCTTTAAAGTCTATTGTTTTATATCTTTAATTTGCCTTTATAATTTAGCATAATTTATCCTTCCTTTTTTAAGTGTTGTCTTGATATAGTTAATAAAATATATAAAATAACTTCTCCTGTAAAGCTTGCTATATTATCTGCTTTAAAGCCTATTATATAGAGTAGATTACTTTATATCCTTAGCTTGTTTTATGTCCTAGTTTTAGTGTTTTAAAGCTATTTTACTGAGCTATTAAAGAGTGATTTAAAGGAGAAATAAGTTCCTGAATTACTTATAGAGTTAGTATTAAAGTATAAAAAATAGAAGAAGAAATATTATTAATATTAAACTGCTTTATTTAAGCTATCTAAAGTAAGATCTATATCTAAGATTAAATTATCTTTTAAATCACTTATTAAAATCTATCTTCAAGTCCTAGTTTTGAAGATAAAAACAGGCATAATTTATTCTTTTAATAATATTTATTCTATACTCTATTATAAGTATATTTATAATATTATTAATAATTTATTTACGCAATATCTGAATTACTACTATAATATCAAGTATAAAATGTGAATTAGTATTAACTTGTAGTATAGCACTTATATATATAAGTATATTTTGTTATATATTCTAGTATATCTTATAGTATAGTTTAGTTTATTTCCTATTAACTTGCTTTCAGATTCTTATAGAATTTATAGACAATGTAAACATCATTTATGATCAGTTTAAATTAGAGAGTTATATAAATTATATCTAATAGATAGCCCTTAATCTTCTAAATTATATACTAATTCCTAAATCTAGGTCTAAGAAGTGCTCCATAAAGTATAAATTGAGTATATCTACTTTACTTAATTCTTTTTTTAACATTACTCCTGCTCTGATTATCTATATTACTAAAGCAGAGTATAAATTGGTTATAATATTTTATAGTATAGTAAAAGATCTTGATATTTTAAAAGATTTTTATATTATAATTTATAAATCTATTCAAAAATAGATTTAGTAAAATTCTTTAATATTTCTTAATATGCTTTGCTGATAATTTATAGAACTTATAAGATTAAAAATAATAAATAATTTACTTTTATTTTATTTTCTATTTTATATATATATATTATAATTAATCCTAATTTAGCTTTTTAATTTAGGATCTATTTCTGTTTAGGGTTATTTATAATTTCTACTATTCTATTCATATAACTAATTTAGAATTATTTATAATTTACTTACTTTATTCTTATAATTAATTTTTATTAATAAATAATTCTTCTTTTTTATTTTGTATCCTATAATTTATATAGATTCTATAAGAAGGCTTTAAAAGCTATAATATCCTTAACTAATTTATAAGACTCTTATATATATTTATTATTAAAATATCTTTACTATTTAATATAATATTTATAATTCTTTAGTAGATCTTATATTATTTGAATATTCTCTACTATATACTCCAGATAATTATTAACTAGTATTCTTTCTAGAGGTATTAGGTTTTTAGTATTATTCTAAAATAGTTTAAGCAGCAAGATATAGAATATATTATATAATTTATAAAACCTTGATAGGAGTACTAACTTATAAATATTTATTCTCTATATATTAATTACCTGGAAGGGTTTAATCTATTTTAAATTGAACTTCTTCTTGCCTTTTAATAATATAATATTTATTATTTAGAATATAATCTAATCACTAATTTAGAACTATATATCTATATGATAGTAATTATAATAGTGTACTTATATTTTAGCTACTTTTTACAATAAGTTTTAGAGTTTAAATCTCTACTCTTATATAGCTTTAGTATATTCTATAGTATTTCTTACTTTTTTTAATATTTGTTATATATCTGTTTTAGAGTCCTTATTAAACTTATTTTTAGATAGTGATTAATTCTTAATATTGATTTAGATCTAACCTTGGAAATCTATAAGGACCTTTATTAGAGTTATTTTAATAATACTATACTTTAAATTATTATATATATATTAAGCTATAAAGATTTATTTTATCTAATTATCCTACTCAAAGTTAATATATATATATATAAAGTGCTTTAGGGTTTAGTTTTACCTCTTTGTTTATTTATTAGTTTAAGAGTGAAATACTATTTTAAAATATTAAAGATATAGGATTATTAATATAAAAAGGATCCTTTTGCTTCTCTAAATATATAGAAGTAAGATTTAATTTGTCATTGCTCTTAGTTTAAGAATATAGTTTAGAATTTAAATAGAGTCTGTGATATAGCTTCTCTTATAGAATTAATAGAAGAATAATACCTAGTTTATTACTAGTATTATAGTTAGGTCTATAGCTTAGTATATCTATAGAATTCTTAATTCTAGGCTAGTACTTAATATTAAAGTTGAATATAGAGAGCTTTTTAGCCTAATAAGCCTATCTATAATTTAGTTCCTTTATAGTTATAAAATAGATTAGGTTATTATAATCTGTTAATATAGATATAGGTTGCGTACTGCTTTTAAGATAGTATCACTAATGCTTAAATACTTTAATAATAACTAATATTTCTAAATTATAGGTTTTATATCTTATTTTAAGGCCTGTCAACTTGCATAAATAGTATATAATAGAATACTAATAATTATTTTACTATAATTAACTTAAAATCTTAAAGATAGCAAAGTTTAATATATCTATTTTAACCTATAATAGTAGTTCTAGTTTAAAATATCTTAGAAATAGAGTAGTAATAAATTTTTCTTTAAATAAATTAAAAGCTCTTTATATCTTTTTAGTCTATATAAACTTGATATTAGCTTCTTAATCTGCTATTAATCTTTTCTAAGCTTATTTATAACCTTTGATTATATTAATAAGAGGTATAGTAATTTATAAATAGCCTTCTATAAAATAATAATAGAAGTTTATAAATCTAGTAAATTAAAAGATCTCTTAGATATTTTACAGAGTAGATTAATCATGAATTATTATAACTTATTCTAATTTTATATATATATTTTTAAGTAATATAATAAATCTAAAAAACTAAATCTTAGTTTTCTTAAAAGTATATTTTAATAGTTTAGTATATAACTTATACTATTATAGCTGTTCTATTATTTATTATATATTATCTATATATAATAATTTATTTTATAAATAAATAATAATATTATTAAGATATACTATATAATATATATTAAATAGATCAGCTAGAGCGCAATTTATATACATCTAGAAAGTAACTAGTATATTTACTAGACTAAATAGTATTATAGTATACTTATAGTGCCTATAATATATATAAAATATAGTTTTCCATTTATCACCTTTCTTAATCTAGATATAGTGGTACACATTTTATAGATTAAATTAAGTGTAGATCTTAGCTCCAGCTAATTAATCAATTATCTTGCTGATAAAAGAAAGCAAGTAATAATTCTTAACTATAATTATATTTAACTCTCAATAATTAATATAAAGATATAGACTACTATTCTTTTTTAATATAAATAAGATAGGAACTCTAGCTAGGCTTTTTAATTTATAAATCTACCCTTTAGCTAGGTTTTCTATAAGATATTTTTATAATACTTCTAATTCTTTTAGATTGAGATAGTATAGTAACTAGTATAAGAGATCCTTATTTAATTTAATATTAATAATATAGTCCTATTCTATATAAAGAGATAGTTCTGTAGCTTATTTTTCTAAAAATATATCTATAAAAAGTTTTATATATTCTAGAAGCTTTTTAATCTCTATTATAATTAATAGATTTACAGCTTCAGTTAATAATTTAATAGATTTAATAATATAAGCCTAAGCTCTATTTAGTAACTCTCTCTCCACTTTATATATAAAAATGACCTTAAATATACCTAGATTATAAGGATTTGCTAGATTAACTTTCTAATATTAGACTATACTATTTTATAAATAGTAATACTTTAATACTATAGCTATAGATATTTTATTTTAATAATACTATTCTCTCTAGATCTAGAAGATGTCTAGATTAGCTATAATATACCATAAGATATTAAAAATAAAATTGTACTTTATTATATTAACTATATAATATAATAATAATATCTTTTCTATTATATTTTTAGAGTCTAGTATAGTTATATCTAATATAGCTTTTTTATATATAGTAATCTTATACCTATTAATAGCTTTAGCTATTACAGCATATGCTATAAATTAAATCTTATTCTAATAAGCCTATAATTTATTAATAAAATTACTATTAACTACACTATTAATTAATACAAAGATCTTTATTAATCTTTATTCTATTTTAATATATGCATAAATAAATATATAAAGTCTATATTTTTACTGTATATTTTATAAGAATAAAAATATAATAGTATCAAAGATCTAATTAGCAAGTTACTTCTAATTTATCTATTTAGATTTCAGTTCTAGATGCTTGTCCTAATATTAGAGTTTAGTATAGCTCTTCTTTTTATAATAGTTATATATAATATCTTTATCTTGTTATTACTTCTTATAATTAAAATTATTTAATCTAAAAGATAGTTTATCCAATTTATATTAATTATTATTATAATTTAAATTATAAATTTATTATTTATAATCTCTTATTTATCTAGATTATTATTGATCTAAGTTTAAAGATATAAAGAATAGATTTCTATCTCTACTATTAAAGTTATTATTACTTTAATAGTTTTATCTCTTTTAAAGCTCTGCTTATCTCTTTAGTAAGTTATTCTTAAGGGTTTATAACTATATTATAAAATAGTTATAATTATCTAGTTTATCTGAGTATTATAAAATAGCTAAAATATAAAGAAAATTAAGAATCTTTATATATAAATATATCTTTTATTATACTTTATTTAAGAGATTTAGAATATATTATTCCTAGCTTCTTAGATAGATATTAAAGTTAATAATAGTTTATTACTTATATTATATAACCCTTTTAACCTTGCCTTTAGCTTTAATATTTAAGATCTTTAGGTCCTTAATATATTAGATTAAAAATATATTGAATTTATTCTATATTATATTTTCTAGATTATAACTATCTTATTTGAATATATACTATTTTTTAATTATATTATCACTAAAAGTTTCTTTAGCTGCTAGGATATATTTATAATCTATATTATTAATATTATAATATTATATATAATAACTAAAATAGTTCTATATTTTAATATTATAAATTATTTTTTTATCTATTAAATCATCTTTAAATTTTTTAATATTAACTATTAAAGGCTTCTTTTCCTATTCCTCTATAAATAAGAATAATTTATAGTAATATCTTCTTACTCTAGAAGCAGCTTTAATAGATTCTTTAATCTCTATTAAGTCTTTGAGAGCATTAGATTTAATAAAAGTATTATAATTATTATTTAGCTTATTTCCTCTACCTTAAAATAGGATAGCTATTAGCTTTAGAAGTTCTACTAATATATAAGCTATAATAAGTAGGGTCTTAGCCTTAAGTTTTTATTTATATTATATCTTTTTATCCTTAACTTAGGCTTTAAAGACCTATTATTAAGCTAGAGTAAAGATATAGAGCTCTTCTACTATATAAGATATAGTAGATCTTATTAAATTAAGAATAGAATCTAGCAAAAAGATTATTTTATTTAACTATTTAATAATAGTCTTATTAGAGATTTTAGTATAAATTATTACTAATTTATTTAATATTTTCTGTTCTATTAAAAGGTTCAGAATAGGAGTTATTATTAGTTTATAATCTCCTATAAGGGTATTAGAAGCCTGCTAAGAGCTAAGTTAGTTACTATAATATATAGCTATTTATTTTTTATAATTAAGCCTCCTTCTTAAGGGGAGTAAATAGATTATTAGAGAGTAGATAGGAAGCATAATAGTAAGATACAAAGTAGCTTTATTTTGTAAGAGAACCCTAAGGATAGGGTATAATTCATAAGATAGCTATTTGCTATCTTCTAAGATTCTGTCCAAATCATAACTATTTACATATTCAATTCATGCACGCTTCGGGTTGCTGACTCAGCAACCCTAGGGCGAAATGAAGCACGTGATATAGCTTCCGTGTTGAGGTTATCCCCGTATCGAGCTCTCCGCCTTACATTATATTATAGGTAGAAGCTTTCTTTATAGATTGAAGCACCTAGATCTGAATTCTAAAAGGAATTTTAAACTGGATTCTGATACTAATAGATATCTTATAAGGATTACTAATCTTATCAATCTTATATCTTATATATAATATTAATCTGATTAAGGATTGCATAGATCCTATAAACTATATTTTTATTAGTGGCTAGGTTAATAATATAGCTATGATGGTAGTAGGTTATATAGAATAAGAGATAACCAACAAGCTTTAATATATAAGTGGAATTATAGATTAATAAGTTTAATATTATATCTCTGTTTTTAATTATAACAAGTATTAGCTTATTCACTTTATAAATCTATAGAGTATAATTAAACTAGAGAAATGCCTAATTATACTATAATATAATAAAATTAAAGAAGCAGAGGATAAGGTTAAATATTTTAATATATAGCTTAATATTAAGCTCACTTTTAAGTATTATTATAAATAGGCTATAGCTAAAGCTGGTACTAGTCTTAAAATATTATAAGGTCTAGCTAGATCTATATAGGGAGTAGTATTAGGCTTAATATAGCAAATCTATTAAATAATTATAATTCTACAAATATTGTATAAAGCTATAGCATAATACTAACTAGATCTTATAACATAGAGGCAGATTATTATTATAATCTATAATTTTATAACAATCTAAAAATAAGCAGTCTGCCTAATTAGTAGTATATTCTATACAATAGTAGTAGAAGCTTTAAATATAGAGCTATATCTTCTATCTATCCAATAATAGCTAGATTAATTTACTAAGATAACTATAGTTTAGATCTATACAGAGCCTTCTCATAGCATTCTAAATAATATACTTATAAAAAGAACAAATAAGGAGCTTATATTTAGTAGCTATACTCCTATAAAGGCTTATGCTTAGAAAATAGATAGATATTTAATAGCTTCTCTAGATATCTTAGTAGGAATGTAAAAGAGTTATAATATATATATCTAGGCATTATAGCAAGAGCCTTCTAAGATTATAATTAATAAATATAAGAAAGTTATTTTAGTCTATAATTTAATTCTTAAAGCAGATTTATATATAATAATTTATATAGATAGAAGTAGTTACTAAGGATATATTAGAGTAGTAATAGTCATCTTAGTAATAAATATTTAATTAATAGAGTATATTAAGATAGAATATATATTAATAGTATATATAAGAGAAGTATATAGCATTAAATTTATATTTAAAAGTCTGATTTAGCTTATGCTGATATAGCTAATTAAAGAATTTATTATCTTCTTAGATAGCTAAGTTGCGCTCTAAATATTATAGAATCTATGAATAGTCTCTAGTTAGGAGTATATTTAGGATTATATATAACTCCTGCAAGAATATAAGGATATTAGTATTAATATAATATTATAGTAGATTCCAGGATATAAAGAAGTTCCAGGGAATAAGGCTATAGATTATACTATAAAGAAAGCAATAGTCAAAGAGATATAATAAAAGATTATACCAGGAGATATTTTATATTAGATAATACTTAGAATAGTAGTAAAGTATTATATCTAATAGTTAGTAAAAGATATATAGAAGCAATTATAGAATAAGTAAAAAAGTAGAAAGCCTATTAAAAAGCTGGTCACCTATCCTTTTAGATATATACTCTAATATTAGGGCTATCTCTATAAGGCTATATTATTAATCTTAATACAAGTCTATACAAAGTGAATTAGATTAGTATACTACTTGTAATAAATCAATAAGTATAATAGCTTATACTATATATATAGACTCTCTAATTAAATAATATAATATATTCTTATAGAATATCTATTATATAGAGAGGAATATGACCAGATATAGTCACAAATTAAAAGATTTTAATATATAATAAATCTATAAATATTGCTTAATAAGAGATCAGCTGCTCTAATAATCTCTAACTTCTAGATTAAAACAAGGATCCTGGAATAATTTACAGCTATTAATCTAAAGGCAACTAGTATATATAATAATATAGAAGAAAAATAATATAAATAAGGCACCAGCTTAAGAACTAATATAACTGTATATATAGATAATATATATACTAGATTAATACTATTATCAATATAAACCAGTAACAACACAAACATAAGCCTTAGATTAGGTGATTTAGGGCCAGTCAATAGGAATAGACTATAGGACAATAATAGGAATATAAATATGTAGATTAGTGAGGATTTGAATATTAGGGACAATATATATATTAATGTGATTAATAAGTAGGATTAAGCATATATAGATGCTTTTAATGTATTAGTGCTTATATTGATACAGTAGACATATATAAGAAAGAGAGATTCAAGGAATTGATTAATAAGGATAATATATGAGGGCTGATGTACAATCATACCAGTGGATTATTTTGTTTTGCCATATTTTACTACCTTTGTTCATTATTTTGCACAATTATTGTTATTTTTCTTTGTTTATATTCTGGTGGCTCATCCTATGGCGTGTCACTGTGGCTGCGCCACGAATTTCTTGGTGCCTGCAGGCTTAGACACACACCTGGATGGCGGCAATATAGACCATAGCTAGCTACAACGGGTATATCAAATCTACTACTACTACTACTACTACTAGACATTTTTCTTAAAGAAAAATAGAGATTTTTCAAATTGTATGTGTTTTGTAGAGAAAATATTAACCTAGAATTCTATTCACAGAATAAGAATTTCCAGGCTTATAACCTCTTAGCAGGTTATAAGTGATCAGAAGAAGGAAGAAGATTTTGAAGAAAGAATAAGAAATTGTTGTATATTAGTGTTGCATTGCTTGTCTTATAAAAATCTATGGCAGGGGATGTTTGCTCTATTTATCTTTATTCCTAGATTTTTCTTGGGGCTCTTTTTCTAGCAAATATTTTTGGGTGGCATGATTATAATGTTTTCCGGTGCTTCCGGGTTGTTTTTGGATTGATTCTGTGTTTGTATGTAAATCTAGTGGTGATTCTGAACTCCCACTAAATTTCAGTAGAATCTTGAGTGAAAATTTAGGTATAGGATTTTTGTTTATATATATATGCTTATAAATAAATTATAAAAGTAGCAGACCTTATAATTTAAATATTCTTTAATAGAATAATTGCTACTATACTAATATATTCTTAATAATTATTTTTATTTATATATACTATTATATGCAAATCTATTTTAAGAATTAAATTATAGATTAAGATAGCTTTTTTATTGTCGGTTCATCCGGTCCAAGATATCAGCTCAATTGGATTGGGAACAGGTTAATCCGACAAGTCTATAATGTGAAGCAAAAGGGAATTTACTTTGTATTCCTATTATTCTGCCTGCTAACTAAGAAATAGGGTGCCAGGGGTTTGGCACATATATATGCTCTCTTTGTACATGCTCTAAAATATGTTATACACATTCCAGCGCATATACAATAGAGCTGGGGATTACCAATAGGCCAGCCAAGATACCAGGCAATACACTAGGCATTCAGCCAGGCATTCCAGTAGGCAATATGTTGGGGGTTATCAGAGCAAGGGCACTCTCATGCGTGAGTATAGAGCGTATGTGAATTGATATTCTGATACTAATAACTCTCTAAAAGAAAGGAAAAAGAAGTGAACAATAGGGTATAATTTATATATATTAGTATTAATAAAATAGGGAATAGGTATAGTCAAAATATAATAATAAATAATAATCTTAGTGACTATAATAAGAGAATAATAATATAAAGAAAAAGTATATCAATTTAAATAATATTAATAGAAATTAATACTGCAAATACATATTCTTATACTTTAGTATATATATAGTTAGTAGTATAGTAGAGTACTCTATCTAAATACTTACTTCAATATAAAACTTATTAGTATTAATAAGGGCTTCTAGAATATAATATAACTTATTCTTTATTATAGTATCTATTAAGTTAATATTACTACTAATCTACTTAATTTCTATAATTTTATAGTATTGATATATAAGATCTATTATAAAATACTTTTTTTAAATAGTATTTAGCTTAATAAAATATTTATATAAACTTTTTAAATTAATATAGATAATAAGTAATAATAGTTTAAAGAGATATAGT
>JBBVQN010000204.1:0-16987 GCA_038993655.1 Talaromyces verruculosus | reverse complement strand
GCGTAGTCACTGATCGACATTCAACAAGACGCAGGGTGCAAGTGGACGGTCGCGGCGTTACCTGAATGGCTGCTGAAACAACACATGATAAACACAGCTAACGGATACAGTGATTCTCGAAATCGGCTTGACCGACCCTCTCCAGAATTGTTTGTTTGAGGCCCCACTATTTACCCCGTGTCTTAGGAGAACGGAATGTGATTGATCGCCCTATGCTTATTGAACCAATCAGTGTAATTTTGATGTTTCAGGTACTGTTTAGAGTGGGGCAAGGGAATTGATGAGAGATGCTTCTCAGTCAAGCCGATTTCGAGAATCACTGTAGACCCTTACTGATATTCATGCGGTCATGGGAGTTCGGTTTTAAATAGAACTACGTATCGACAATCTAAGTATTCGATGTGTAAGACAATGAGAGCCAAATAGCTCCAAGGCGAACGTTTAGCTGAATATGCATGTATTTCGGCAGGCTCATTGTACGACATACATTACGAGCGTGAGTTTTAGCCCACCACAAGGAACATCCGCATTAGACATAGACACAACGCAAAGGCATGAAGACTTTAAAGACTGGTAGATGATAGAAGTACAGTATGTATCTTGGAAAGTGTTCTTCCTTCATTCCAAGAGAGGAATTCTTCAGCATGACAGGGTAACTTTATCCCTCAGGTATAGTGAATACAAATGATGCTGGTGCAATTTCTTCTGCCAGACGCCTGGAGACGATCCGTCAAATTGGGCTGCACTAAGAATACTTCAATCCATACCAAATGAGCAGGTATCCGGAATGTAAAACCGCCTGGAATTGCATCCAAACAGAACAGATTCCAGTGGGCGAGTTGTTCCTTATTCGCAGCAATATTTCCGTTGAAATTATGGACACCGAGCAGTTTACCGTTGAATTGATTTCGAAAGCCAAAGCGTGAAGAAGCAGTTTCGATTTTCCATTTCTGTGATGAGGCATCCCTTTCCCAGGACCTGATCCGGACTTTCCCTTCTAACTGACATCCCGGCGATATGAAACACCCGCCGTGGTGAAACAGCCGCGAGGTACTTGCCCTTCCCACGCACTTCACTTCAGAACCACATAAGGAAATTTGGCCAAAAGGAATGTTCCCTAATTCTGGCCCAATATCCTGGGGAAATCCCAAGTGAACCAAGAAAATTACGCAATGTGTAGTGGTAGTTCATGCAGTCCCGTTTGATGGCACGAAAATCGACCAAAACTTCCTTGACGCCAAGAAAGCATATGGGCGAGTCGGACATCTATAAAAATGAAGATATCTTGTGTGCACAAGATGATCTTTACCTTAGAGGTCATGTATCATCATTTTCTCACATTGGTGGAGAGTATCAATAACTTCTATCGATTTCTTGGCGGGCGAAAGGTACATAGTGCAAAATCATGCGCCACACTGAATTTTAGTGCCGGTAAACGTGGCGACACCTGAATACGAAAATTACTAACCCCACCAAATTAGATTTTGAGCCGTCGGCGTATGGGGCGCCCCACCTACCGGTAGTCGGCAAGTCGGAAAGCGGTAACTTTAGCCGGCGTTCTATCTGGGCCTCAACTAGAAACACAATGTGACATGACGTTGTAGTAAATTTTTAAACACATATACAGTACAGTAAAAGGCGCTATATCACTGATACGTATACTTCTCTGCTTGACTATAGGCAGCTGATAGATGTCTCGCACGGCATTGCGAGATGAACTGGTATATGCACATGGCAGAACCGCTGTCTAGTGCGGAGTGCAACGGTCTAGACGGAGAGATTTGCTCGTATAGTGCTCCCGTGTGGATATATTATTCGATGCTATATGCATGGCTTTCTGCGTCTTGTGGAGTTACTGTTACTATTTAATATGGATCAACGATTACATGGAATGCTTGCTTTGTTTACTACGTAAAGTGTATATCCTTACCACCAAAACCAAAGGTATATCGGCATTATATAATGAATACAGTACTATAATCACTAGTTCACAAATCTAAAACAGCACAATATCTACTCAATTCCCACCGTTGAATTTCACGCTCAGCCTTCTCTTTTTCTTCCTGTCTTGCCGACGTCTTGTCTACCGGCTGAGACCGCTGACGATTGGCGCCGGGCCGCGAGACCGTCTTGGCTTCCCGCTTTCGCTGCGCTTCGAGGATATCCTCATAGCTCATTACCTTCGCGTGCCCTACGAGCTTCGATCCAGTCGACTGTCGAGTGGTCTTCTCGTTGTTCTGTTCGAACAACAGTCGATTCTCATCCAGCAGAAGCGCCCGCTCCGCCATCGCTCGTTCTGCGGCATGATTCAACTTCTGCAATCGATCCTGTGTGCCAGGATCGAGGGTCCGAACGTCCGCCGCAACCTCTTTGCAAAGGGTAGCGAAACCATCAACCGTCACCGGTGTTGTGATGACAGCCTCTCCGTCCGAAACAGCGCCGCCTGGAGTGGCTGCAATCTCAGTTGCGATATGAATCTCCGGTCTCGATCTCTGTACTCCGCGAAGCACTCGATTTGGGTCGAAAGGAACCAGGCCCGCCTTGGCCCAGCCAGATCGGATGTTGCGGCGCGTCAGTGCGGCCTGTCATGCTCGATCATAGAGATACGTGAAATGCGGCTTACCGATGGCATTCGCTCCTCCCCGGTAGTGCTGTTCGACCTGCGTTCGGTAGGCGGCTTTGAGCGGTCCAAAAACACCCACATCACACGGTTGCAGTTTGTGAGACGTGTGCGAGGGAAGCCGGCACAAAACAATCCGGTTGGCGTAGCAGAACTTCAAGACCTCTAGAGACTCATGTGGCCCGAACCCGTCGCTGATCAACAGCCGCGGCTTTCCACCCGCTTGATCTCGCGTCTGCGGATCAAATACATGTTGCACCCAGTACAGGCTGATTTCCGTATCCGCATACCCGCTTTTCGAACATGCGAAGTGCCACCCTGGCGTGGGATGAGTGGTCCATGAACTCCGCTGCGTGGCAGCTGGCCAGATAATGAGAGGGGACAGGCACCGTCCATCCGCAGAGATACATTCGACAGCGGTGACCAGCGTGCGCTTGACTGCCGCTCCGCGATGCTCCCGCAGATCATGCTTGCTGACGAGGACTTTCAACGAATTCAACACGCTGAGAAGGACCCCCGTCTCGTCCATGTTGTAGACATTCTCGAGGAGAATGGCAGGATCTGCCAGTTCTCGCCCGATGACACCGAACCATTGACGAACCTTGTCTTCAATGTGTCGATCATCCCGCTTCCAATCGATCGGTTTCAGTCGTCGTGATCGTAGTTCTGGATGTCGCTTGTAAAAGGCCTGCGGCCAGTTTTTCCCAGGCGGCGGGATCTTCGAATCGGTGATGGGAGAATTGGTGGTCGCGTGCTGGAAGATCGAGGATCGTTGACGCGCGATAATCACGGCCAGCGATCGCAGGAAGCTAACCGGCAGCGGATAGCCATTCTGGGCCATGCGCAACACGTGGTTCACCAGAGCGCGCTCCTCTTGCGGCGTGAGATACTGCTGATTGGCGGCTTTGTCTTGCCTAGACGGCTTTCCATTGGCCCGGCGCCACAGCGTGGATGCGGGAATCCCCGTTGATCGTGACCGAATCGCATATGATTGTCTTTCGGATGGACGGCATGAGTGGTCCGCGGCTCCCGCTACCATTTCGATCAATGCTATCCAGTTGCCATGAATGCAGGAGATGAAGCTATCCTGATTGTTCCCCCTGGGACGTTCTTCTTTTTGCTCTTGGCTGTGTTCACCATACGTTGCTGTGGTCCAGCTGCCTGGGTGATACGCTAAGCTTTATTTGTACATTACGGTACCTGGTTCCTGCCAAGAATCGCGTTCCTCGAGCAGAGACGCGACCGCGTAAAACAGTCTTTAGCTTTCCATCAGCATTTCGAGAAGACCAGTGGAATTCGATTAATAACGAAAAGTTCCACCCTTTCTGTTGTAATTGACATACGAAGATATTTGGTGGGAGATTATGACAACATAACCAGTCAACTGTTCAAAAGCTTTCATCACCTAGTCAGGTCGATGAACTTTCAGTTGACGAGGACCAGATCGGTGAATATCGAGTCCCACAGTCACGTACTGTATCATCAATAACATGGAGGTTCCACGTTCAGGGGTGTTGAACATTTCAGCGTTGTTGACATGTTTCATCGCTGTGGGTCAAAGGTGCAAGAAAGCCGCAAGGAGTGTTTGATTTTCATCGCGGGTGGATGTGGTGAAATGTGGTGAAATGTGGTGAAGTGATATTTCACCTGTCCGAGAGTGAGTCACTGGTCACGTGGCGTTCCAGGTCTCTGGCCTCCCCCCAACCGCGTGGACTTGGGTTTGGAGGAAGTATTTGATTCCCCGTTTGAAATAACAACATCTAAATTCCACATTGTGACATACCTTGGTTTCGCTAACCATGCGTACAGTATCCGCTGCAGCAGCTGATCACACTCCGAAATGCACATACGGAACCCAGTCTAGCGAACCAGTCTCTCCTCCCTCGGGTTGCATATCTCTACCTCCTCCCCGTCGACCTCTCATCTGTGCTGGTATCTTGAGCCAACGGTCCCGAAGTGCCCTGCTCGCGTTGTGCAGCCCTCGACAGACCGACTCGTCCGTCATATTGCCGTCTCTTATTCCCTCGTAGGTCATTGTCGCCATGTCCACGCACGTTTCGTCGATGACATCCCACAGCGTCCCGATGACATGGCGAAACCCGGCTAGCTGGCATCCGCTGATGAGATGGATACTTTCATCCATGAACTTCTCATCCCGAATCCGGCCCGTCCCGCACGCGGAGAGGTACGCCAGGAACGGGGATGATTTCCGTAGATCCAATTCAAAGAGGCTGCCAACAGTCAGTGGATGGCTCTCTCCATCCGCGAGAACTAGGTAACTCATAGACGGGTCCGATGGATGCGTATACCCGTGGCCGGCAAAGTGGAATATCTTGCACTGTGGCAGGTGGGATTCTACATGAGCTTTGTACCGACTCGGCTCCACAGGAGTTAGTGACATGCCATGACAAAGCGCCTTGATCTTTTTGACCTCGTCCGTGGCATATGGCAGTCTGGACTGTCCAGGGGTGTCTTCCATCGCAACCAAGAGCGCCTGCTCTACAGTAGAGGGTGCCTGAGTGCGTCGGCGAGTCTGTATCATTGCCTTGAGGGACGGGCTGTATGATGACATTGCACGATCAATCACTGCCTGGCCAGCATGATCATGATATCCGGCCGCGTGCAGCGGAAATCGGGCCAAAAGACCGGTCGGAATCCACCAAATATGTGGCCACTCGTCACCTGAAGGGCTATCTGTATACCCTAAAGCATTGAGTACTGGCTCTGTCACCACATCCCATAGCCATTGCAGCACTTCCGGGCTTCCTAGGTCAGCTTGTATAGTCTTTGCCTTAATTTCCTCTTGCTTAAGACCGGGTAATGCCAACACCCGGATTTGGTGTCTCTCCACCAGAATCGCGTCACAGCGATATACACTCACATTGATCACAGCGATCGGACCTGATACTGCAGTGGCCTGTATTTCCCCAAAGCTGGGCGCGTCTAGGAAACTTTCAAAGCCATCTTTACCACGGATCTCAGCAAGTAATTTATCAAACTGTTCATCCGCTTTATGACGCTGATCGGACAGTGATTCTGAGGAAGATCGATTTATTTGTTCTGGACCTCTCTCTTTTATGATCGGTGTCTGCAGTTGTTTTCTGACATCAATAAAATTGTTGGCTAGGACGGGATCTGCTTCTTGTAGATCAGATATGTCCACGCGCATCTCATCTGTAGAAGCAGCCAGTAAACCTCGGCCCTGCTCTAGTAGCTTGAGAGCCACTAGAGGGGGCTGTTGGACATTGAGTGCCGCCGCTGCCGCATCAGACGCAAGGCCTGACACTTGGCTCAGTATATGCTGTTTATCGGAATTTTCCAGTGATCGCGGTATAAGTCTTGGAACCAGACTGACACCAAGAGATGATGCTTCGTAAGCTTGTTCCCAATTTAATGCCTTTACAGAATTCATAAGAACGTGTGCGGCAGCTTTTATTCGCTCAAGTATTGTGGATGTAGCTTGATGCAATGCGAAATTATGACAGGAGACGGCTTCTTCCAAATCGGCAATCTCTCCTGTGCGATCATATCGATTACCAAGACGTACCCCAAGATTATTTAAGCATATGGCCCGATTCGGATGGTCCTTCGGTGTCGCATTTAGAGCTTGTCGGAACATTTGCATGGCCTGTTCCAAATCATTCATTGCTCCAGTGTGAGAGTATCGATCACCAAGATGCACTCCAAGATTAGTTGAATATCTTGCTCGGTCTAGATAGTTGTTTGGTGTAGTATCAAGGGCTTGTTGTGTCATTTGAATGGACTGTTCCAAATAATCTATGGCCTTAGTTTGAGAATATTGATGGCCAAGACGTGATCCAAGAGAATCTAACATGGTTGCCCGGTCTGGATGGTAATTAGGTGTCATATTAAGTGCTTGTCGTCCCAATTTGATAGCTTGTTTTAAATCATCCAGGTCTCCAGTGCGGGAATATCGCGTATCAAGAGAGGCTGCAAGGTTATTTAAGAATCCTGCTCGGTTTGGATCGTCGTTTGGAGTCGCATCAACAGCTTGTCGTTCCGCTTCGATGGCTTGTTCCAAATCACCCATGGCTCCTTTGCGATCATATCGATTACCAAGATATATTCCAAGGTTAGTTAGGAACCCTGCTCGGTTTGGATGGTCAGTTGCATCAACGGCTTGTCGTGCCGCTTCGATGGCTTCGTCCAAGTCGGCCATGACTCCGATATCAGAATATCGATTACTCAGTTGCATTCCAAGGTTATTAAAGTATCCTGCTCGACTTGGATCATCGTGTGGTGTTAAATTAATAACATGTCGTGTTAGTTTAATGGCTTGTTCTAAATCATCTATAGCCCCGGTACGAGAATATCGATCATTAAGACGATTTCCAAGATGATGTAAGTTTGATGCCCAGTCTGGATCATCGTTTGCTGTTATATCAACAGTATTTTGTAATACCTTAATGGCATAATCCAAGTCAGCCATGGATCTAGTGCGAGAATATCGATCACCAAGACGGATTCCAAGATGAGCTAAAAATCCTGCCCGTTTTGGATCATCAGTCGGCGTTACATCAACGGCATGTCGTAACATTTTAATGGTAAGTTCCAAGTCGGCCATGGATCCAGTGCGAAGGTATGGATCATCAACACCTACTCCATTATCTCCATTGTAGGCTGGTTGATCTCTAGACCAAACTTCAGCCATTCTTGGACGCAATGCAAGTTGGGAGGTGTTAGGAGACTTCTACATTTAGCTTATGCTCTCATGCAATCGATAATTTTGATCTCCTTACAGTTGTGTTCAGCGAGATCTGGACTTCTCGTACGTAATTGACCCAACCCGCAAACTATTCATAGTCGTCGTTAGATCACCCCCATTTTGAGAGAGAAAATGTGAAGTTATTACCTGAGCTCTTACCCAAATCAGTAGTCGGTCTCCCGCCTGCAACAGTGATAGAAAGTCGCCGCCAAGTTCTCTCTTCGACCAAGTCACTCTCTTAGAACTGAATGAAAGAGAAACCGGATTGGTAAGTATCTTGCGGCTTATGCAACTTGTGTTGCTGTTTGTCGTACTCATGATTGGAATATCTTCAAAATACCATCCATGCTCTTGAAGAAGGCCCCCAAAGTCCTCGGGATGGGGTTTCAGTCCACCATTGGTTTTCAGATTCGTAAAATCTGCACCCGGCTCCTCACACCAAGGTCGGATAATAGAAACTTCGTACCATGTCCAGTTACCTTTCGTTAGATGTTCGCAATACCCTTGGTCATGGCTAGTAATCCTGAATTCCAGAATTGAGATATCTGTAGGAAGAGGGTTGGAGACTAGATATAACGCAGTTGAAGGACCGAACGATACTTGCTCGCCTGATGGTGGGATAGCGAGATAGTCACTTCCCACACTATGAAGGAACAAATTAGGCATGGAATTTCCTGCTGTTGTAGGCGGCTGACTAGTCATCTTGATCTGTCTTCGCGCACAACGATGCAATAATAGAAATGATAGAACGATGCAGTCGACTGGTCCTGTTTATAAATAGGATGGGACATCTTCAGCCTTGTCGATGAGGCTGAATCGGTCGACTAGTGCGGGGTATCGATTGTGCACTACGTACTTTCGGTTCATATATCGACTTGTGGCTGTGACTTCATGTGGTTATTTCCTACTTCTAGAAGAACAAATCATTTCAAAAAATCCAGGGCTCGGCATAGGCAAGTACTTCCGCATGACATCGGGCAGAATCTACTGGCACGGCAACTTCATTAATTTCAACCAGATCGCTATTGAATATTTTCGGGCATTAAGCAGATTTTTCAATGGCGAGACAGTTCAGCCTTGTAAATGAGGATATGCAGCCTTGCCGCGGAGATGTTGCCGCCGATTTTACACCGCCGCGCTGGTCACGGCGCCCCCCTGCACAGCGGCATGCATCATTAGCCAGCTTTAATAGGGTAAAGAATACTATTATGCAGTCTTGCGAAATGAGCACACCGACTCTTCGGACAAGAGTGGTTGCTGCAGCGAAAGATAAAAGACAATTCAGCCTTGTCGACGAGGCTACGCAGTCTTGCAAATTGAGTACATCAACTTTTCGAACGGCTAAAATTAGATGAAGCTACTTATGAAAGCACTCAGGGATCTAGAAATCGAGAAACTTTCGCTCACATCAGAGTCAGAGTCTACCTCATTAACACGAAGGCAATTCCGCTTATATTTGTCCTTTCTATGAAACTGAGGCGTACCACAGGATACGAATAACCTTTACGATGTGCAAGCGAGCCTTGCTCATTGCTAGTCCGTATGGAGGGCTGAAAGGCCCTGTGAATGATGTTGAACTTGTGGCAGGATTACTTGCTCGCCATGGGTTTGATGTTACACGGTGCTGCGACCAGGATGCCTCTCGCGAGGGGATATTGGGAGCATGGCAGCAACTCATTTCTCAAGTCCGACAAGATGACGTCGTATTCATCTATTATTCAGGACACGGAGGACGAGCAGAGCCCTCGCAAGCGGGCAGCCATCGCCCATATCAATTCATCGTTCCAACAGATTTTAGTGAAGATGGCTTTCGAGGCATCTTGGATATCGAGTTATCCTCCCTTCTTCATAACACGACCACAAAGACGACAAACGTAACAACATTTTTCGACTGTTGCTATGCTGGCCGCATGGCGCGTAACTCGTTCTACGGCGAAAACGCGATTCCGAAGAGGTTGCCGAAAACCGAGTACCACATCGTGACAGCTCACATCGAGGGACTGCAGCAGGAAGGAATTCTCGACATTTCGCAACTTGTTGATGTGGAAGGCAATGATCACGCGGTAAGGATTGTCGCGGCCGCTGATTCCGAAACGGCGTGGGAAATCATGGATGACCAGGGTGTCAGTACGGGGGTTGCCACTAAAGCCTTAGTGTCCGTGATGGATGAGGCGTTGAGCACTGGTGTTTCATGGAAATACGCCGTCATGCGGATGTCTGAGATGGTCAATGCCCAGTTTCCTGAACAACATCCACATGCCGAAGGACCCTACGACCGCGTGATCTTTTCTCAGGATAAGAAAGATCTTGCGGCATTCGTGGTGCGAGAAGAAAATGGAGAAGTCGTTTTACAAGGGGGTCGAGCGTCCCTGGTTCGGGAAGGCAATCAATATATGATTATGCCTCTCCGTTCTCACGAGGTTATCGCTGATGAATTAATCACAACAGCCACTGTGAGGCAAGTTACTGGGTTTCGCAGCATTCTTCAGCTACACGACGACGTTCATTTACCGAGAGAAGGCGCCCTTGCGTTTCTTTCCCACGAAGCGATGTATCAATGGCCGATTGCGTTGGCCGAAGACCTTCATTCCTACACGGAGATCTTCGAAAATTCCCGTTTTATTCGGCCTTCGGATGGACAAGAGCGCACCAAGGAAATAGCTCACATCTACCAAGAGGGAAAAACAATCTGTCTAGACAGCGGTGTTGGTGAGAAGCGCTTGAGAATTGCATCTGTTGGCTTTAGTGACAGTGATAGCATGACAGCCGCATTAAAGGAAGTCCGGAATCGGACCGAGGTTCTAGCACAAGGCTGTCATCTGCTGGCACTCAAGCCAAGGTCCGATGAGCGATTGCCCCATGATTTGCGAATTACATTTCAGGTTAACGAGGAAGATCAGGATCTACCATTAGATGGCAGTGGGACGATGCAAATTGGCGATCATGCCATCATCGCACTTCATAATCATGGAAACAGTGTGATTTATGTCTCCGTCTTTGACGTTAATGCGGCCGGAAAGATTGCTTATCTCTCGCGATCATCTTCTAGGGGTAGATGCATTCGGCCACATGAGAAATATGAACTGGGAGTCAATGATTTTTCCAAGCTACGTCGCGGCTTGGAGATGTTATGGCCACAAGGAATCCTAGGTGACGTGAAACAACCGATTCCAGAGTCCTTCATTTGTATGATTACCAGCGAACCGGTTGATCTCCGCGATCTTGCACGCGAAAGGTGCGGGGAGCGGCGCAGCGATCCGTCCCAACTTGAAAAGCTTGCATATCAATTGACATATGGGCAAGGCCGTGATTGTGCCGGCGAGCGGGAGGATCAAAGTATACAGTGGGATGTAGTCCGGGTGCCGTTCTTACTTCAAAATGATGTCGGCCAAGTTCCTGACGGTTTTTGAGAGGGAATGGGGGCTCGCAAGGAACAACAGACGTAATGAGTTCCCGCTCATCCATTTCCATCCCCTGCCTATTTCGTCGCCGTCCAGAGGTGGAAGGGTCATAGCGAGAATGCTTAGGTTTTTCATTGCTTACCGACTCCAGAATAATTGATAACTTAGTACTTAGTTAATTTACGTTGCTTCGCTTAGAAATTTTGATGTCAGTCGACAATAATCACCATCAGAAGACGAACACAATATCTAGCTGTAATATCAGATCACTTCGCAGGGAACCATTGACCGTAAGCTCAGGGATGATTATTGCAGTTGCTCGATCTACAGCCACTTTAATTGGTCGCTTCAGGCTGCCAAGCACTTAGATCTGCCCGTGAAGCGACCGTGTCAGGATGGCTAGGACCAAGTCGACTTTCCTGCGTTGCTAAACATTCTTTTAATAACATGATAGCACCTTCATTCTTTCCCTGCCCCTTCCACGTTCGCGATAGATTCCACATGCTGGACAGTGTATCTGGATGATCCATACCAAGCAACTGCTTTCGCAACTCTATGACTTTCAGCTCTAGCTCTTCGGCCCTTTGAAACAGTCCTTGGTAGCGATAGGTGCAGGCCAGATTGTGCATGCTGGTTAGCGTATCTGGATGGTCTGGCCCAACAGTGGACTGAAATGCAGTCGTTACACGCAATTCCAGCTCTTGGCACTCATCCCACCGCTTCTGGCCACGATAGGTCGATGCCAAGTTACCGAGACTTCTTAGTGTCAAGGGATGGTCTGGTCCTAGTACTGATTTAAGTGTCTTTGTCACCTGCAATTCCAATTTCTCTGCTTCGCCCCACCGTTCTTGGCTGGAATAAGTCGATGCCAAGTTTGCCATACTTATCAATGTATTGGGATGTTCAAGACCAAGCGATGATATAGAGTTCTTCATGACGCGGACTTCAACCTGTGCCGCTTCTAGCCAACGTCCCTGCTGTCGGTAAATCGATGCCAGGTTGCCCATGGTACTGAGCACATCAGGATGTTCATCTCCAAAGACTGCATTTGATGTCTCTAGTGCTTGGGTTAACAAACCCTCAGCTTCCTTCCATCGTCCTTGGTCCATATATGTAGCTGCTAGATTAATCATGCTTCTCACAGTACTCGGGTGGTCTGGTCCAAACCGTGATTTTCTGGTTGTAAACACTCGGAACTCGAGCTCTTCAGCCTCCTTCCACTTACCCCGGCTGCGGTATGTGGATGCGAGGTTACTCATACTCGTCAGGGTCTTTGGATGGTCGGGGCCAAATGCTGATTCGAATCTTTCCCGCAACACAATCTCGAGCTGCTCGGCTTGTTCATATCGACCGAGATTCATATAGGTGGATGCCAAATTAGCGATGCTGTTCAGAATCTCGGTTTGTTCGGCGCCAGGCATTTGACTTCGACTTTCGATCAACTTGAGCTCCATATCCTCGGCCTCTTTCCATTTCCCCTGCTTCCAAAGTGCCCCCGCCGTCCACTCCATGCTGCTGAGTATCTCTGGCTCATCATCCTTGAGCGCGTTGCGTTTCTGGTCCAGCACCTCGCGGAACAGAATTTCCGCTTCGCGGTATCTTCCATCGCCATAGAGGTATTGTCCTACTCTCTGCACAATCTGTTCTCTGTCGTATGTTTTGGCTTGAAATTCTTCACTTTGAAGTAAACAGAACGCATGAGGCAGAAAGGACCGCCATATTGGACGGTTTTCCTCCGCGTAGCCAGGCAAAATCTGCATTAGGCGCTGACCGGCTATGCCAGTCCAATATCCAAGCTTGTCCTCACTGCGTAACCAGTTTCTCGTCGCAAGATGAACCAGACGATGAACACTGATGGATCGCTGATGGTCTTGCTCAGCGATAAATGAATATGCTTTTAGGATTCCCAGGGCATTTTGTTGTTTCACCCGTGACTCACCACCATACTGAAGGAGAGACAAAGGTATATCCCACGGACTAAAGCAGGATATGAGCGACAACAATTCGATTGCCAGGAGACTGGCTTTTTGGATTTCTTTGAACGAGATCAGCCACGTCCTAGTAATTGCATTCGAAGTTTCTGCATGTCTCCATTCGTCTCCAAAATCCTGGGTCAGCAATTCGACAGTACTTTCGGCGTCATCAAACAGCGAAAGATATGTATCGAGGGAGATGGAGTTTTCGTTGACGTAGCTAACCGCTTGTAGAATAGCCAATGGCAAGCCCTGTAATTGAAGGACAACTTTGATGGCACATTCGGTGTCATCCATGGACTTTCTTGGAACAAGAGACTGTTTCAGGAGAGTTACCGCTAATTCCGGAGGCATCGCAGGAACTGTGATAATGTTCGGTCCCACTAGTTTGGTTGCAAGCTGCAGATTTCGTGTTGTAAAGAGAGTGAACCCAAGTGAGCTACTTGGAAGAAAGGACTTGAAATACGGAGATGACGGCGACCACATATCCATATCATCTGCATTGTCAATGATCAGTAACCACGGGCCAGCCTCCTCTGAACTCAGATGCATCTTCACTTGTAACTTGTCGTCTGAAAATGCCGGGCCAACTAATCCAAGCTGTTGACATATTTCGGAAAAGCCCTGTTCAACAGATTCGACGCTGGTAGAAGTAACCCAGAAAATAGAGTAACCTCTTTCTTTGGCGCGAGCACGGTACGCCAGCTCTAAAGCGATCTGTGTTTTGCCCACCCCTCCGAGGCCTGATATCGCAGCTTTGCGGGGCATATTCTCACTGAAAATCATCGCTTCTAATTTGACGATCTCATCCTGTCGCCCCAGGAAGCGAGAATTTCGCTCAAATGGAACTTGAAAACAGGCCTGTCGTGGTTGTGTTTTTACACTGAAATCGCTTTTGGGGGTTTTCAAGAGCAGAATCTTGGCATATGCTGCGGCCGTGAGGGCGGCATAGCCTTGCCATCTCTTACTTTTGTGCGAGTCGGCATAGTCACAGATCCCGCGGATGACAAGGCAAGGCAACTGGTTCATCAAGCCAGCAGCTTCCATTTCAAAGCATAGGATCCCATACTTTTCCGCCAGGCGATCGCGAGTACTGCCATCTTTCATGACTTGATTTCCCGATGCGATCGATCCATAGTGAACTCGTGGCTCCTGGGATCGCCGGACAGGCCGGATGATTTGTCGTCTTTGATCGCACTTATAACAGGTCAGTTCAGACAGACAATGTGGATATGTCGCATCGAATAGTTGGTCTTCCTCCGGAGTTGGTGGTGAAAAGTCTGCTCTTATATTCCATTGTGTCTTCAAGACATTGGAAACGATGTCAAGAATGCTTTCATTGGTCTTCATAATTTCGTCAGTTTGCAGCCTGGACATCACTTGTAGAAGCAAGTGCGGTGGCTGGTTAAGCATTTGGACCTGCTGAAATTCGCCGCCGGCCACAGTCTTGCCAAAATCGTACTGGATGACCCCATTTGTGCCCGCCCCAGGTTTACTCACCACGATGTCACCGATTCGAATGTCGTGTAGAGGGCTAGGGACACCACCGCCGATCCCGACCATCAGCGCAAACCGAATCGAAGGGAATGTCGATCGGATCTGGGTGGCGACAGTGGCCGCCGATATCGTGCCATACACGCCTGACGGTAAAGAAGCTATCACAATATTGTGGTGAGATATTTCGCCTAATGTGTAGACATTGGGGTCACCACTGGGTTGTGCGGTTGCAGGATGGGTCTGATCTAATATGGCAGCAGCGGCAGCAGCTTCGATTGGCAACGCACAAATCCAAGCGACAGTGTAGTCCGTGTAGTGCTTCGCTGAAGGGTACATTTCTAATTAGGGCGTTTGTATTGTCATTGGGAGGTCGATGTTATTCTCAATAAATAGTGCGCAAATTGGAGAGATTCACAGAAATGCATGAAGTCAAGCAACCACGTCAGCAGCCTTAGCCCCGCATTTGCTTAGTTATTCCGTCGACATGATTTAAAGCTCATCGACGGTTTGATGTTAAAGCTAGTTGAAGTCTCATCTTGAAGCTTAAGCCTGAGCTGTCACATGCCTTTCTCCGACATAGCTTCTATCCGGCGAGTCTCCAGACTGGCCATGTATTTCGGAAAGTTTGACCGAATTCAACTGCCAGCCTTGACTCTGATCTTCTAGCCAAGTGGCCCGAGAGTCCTTTTGGATGCTCAATACGGCTGAAAGACTAGCTATTTAGGCAAACGTCATTTAAAAATTGATGCTGAATCATTTGGGGTATTGTTACATGATTGTAAGTTAGGCATTTTTGCCATGTCATCCCATTCTGAGGGTGTCGATTCATTGCGTGCCTGCCGATAACGCGATTCGCCGCCAAAGTTCAATCGAAAATAGCGCAAAATCGATATGTGGCGGGGGAGTAGGTTACAAATTAAAAGGAGATTTGGGAATAAGTTGCATTAAGTATGTGTAAAGCGTTAGCATTGAGAATCACAAGGCGCACGCTCGATACCCCGCACCAGTAGATCGATTCAGCCTCCTCGACAAGGCTGAAGATATCCCATTTACATAAATATGACCAGCTCCACTTCCAATCCATTCTATTACTTATTTGCATGGTTGAACATAACCACAACCTACTATTGCTAGGCAGAGAAAGTGGGCCGAATTGCGTTGAAAACAGCAGTAAGAGATGAAGAAATATTGGTTATATGGGGGATGTGCTAATTGTATGTCATCTTAATTTGCGAATTGTCTCAGAATACCTGGAAGTCAGTCCAGATAACTGCCAACCTACACAGGAGCTATGGCCGACTTGGAAGAAGCCATTCAAGTAGCACGACAGGCTGTTGAAGCGACACTTGACGATCCTCGAGACCGAGCAAGATGTTTAAATAATCTTGGAAGTCATCTTAGCGATCGATATACTCGCACTGGAGCCGTGACCGACTTGGAAGATGCCATTCGAGTGACACGACAAGCTGTGGAAGCGACACCTGACGATCACCCAGACCGAGCCATGTACTTAAATAACCTAGGAAGCCGTCTTCGTGATCGATCTTCTCGGAGTGGAGCGGTGGCTGACTTGGAACAAGCTATACAAGTGGCACGACAAGCTGTTGATACCACACCCGAGGATCATCCGAACCAAGCAACCTATTTGAATAACCTTGGAAGCTGTCTCGGTGATCGATATGCGCGGACTGGAGACATGGCTAACTTGGAAGAAGCTATACAAGTGGCACGACAAGCTGTTGATACCACTCCTGACAATCATCCAGATCGAGCAGGTCGCTTGAATAATCTTGGAGTTCTTCTTGGTAATCGATATGCTCGGACTGGAGCCATGGCCGACTTGGAAGAAGCGATCCAAGTAGCAAGACAAGCTGTTAATGCCTCTCCTAATGACCATCCAGATCGAGCAGGGCGCTTAAATGACCTGGGAATCCATCTTGGTGATCGATACTCTCGCACTGGGGTGATGGCCGACTTGGAAGAAGCCATTCAAGTAGCACGACAAGCTGTTGATACCTCACCCGAGGATCATCCGGACCAAGCGACGCACTTGAATAACCTGGGAAACCACCTTGGTGATCGATATTCTCGCACTGGAGCGATGGCTGACCTGGAAGAAGCCATTCAAGTAGTACGACAAGCTATTGACACCACACCCGAAGATCATCCAGATCGAGCAGGGCGCTTGAATAACCTGAGCATTTGTCTTGGAGATCGATATTCTCGCACTGGGGTGATGGCCGACTTGGAAGAAGCCATTCAAGTAGCACGACAAGCTGTTGATACCACACCCGAGGACCATCCGGACCAAGCGATGTACTTGAATAATCTGGGACTCCGTCTTGGTGATCGATATTCTCGCACTGGAGCAATGGCCGACTTGGAAGAAGCCATTCAAGTAGCACGACAAGCTGTTGATACCACACTCGAGGACCATCCGGACCAAGCGATGTACTTGAATAATCTGGGACTCTGTCTTGGTGATCGATACTCTCGCACTGGGGTGATGGCCGACTTGGAAGAAGCCATTCAAGTAGCACGACAAGCTGTTGATACCACACCTGATGATCATCCGGACCAAGCGATGTACTTAAATAATCTGGTACTTCGTTTTGCTGATCGGTATTCTCGGACTAGAGCGATGGCCGACTTGGAAGAAGCCATTCAAGTAGCACGACAAGCTGTTGATACCACACCCGAGGATCATCCGGACCAAGCAACCTATTTGAATAACCTTGGAAGCTGTCTCGGTGATCGATATGCTCGGACT
>JBBVQN010000202.1:0-20181 GCA_038993655.1 Talaromyces verruculosus | reverse complement strand
ATAATTAAAATAACCAATCAGAATAGTCTAATTCCCTTAAGGAATTAGCAGACCTTGCATAGTCCCTGACTGGAAAAAGGTCTCTAAAATGGAAGCATAAATAAATATAAATACTTATAATAGATTATAAGAAGATATTTAAATAAAAATTTTCTTATAGATATAAATTTATATTATTAATCCTAGTACTATTAATAATAAGATTCTTTTTATATTCTACTAATATCTCTATACCTAATTTAAAAATTACCAGCTTATTGAATAAGCTAACTAGTAATTTAATTAGCTTTATTAAAGCTATATCCTATTCTAAGATTTTATTAGTAAATTTGAAAGGATTCTTCTTCTTACTAGAGATTATATATAACCTAATAATATCTAAATTGCTTAAATTTAAAGTATTATTAACTAAGAAATATAATAAATACTTATTAAATAGACTCTTTCTACTAGATATAAAGCCTTTATTAAGTATTTATACTATATTACTAATAACCTAGATAAATATAATTATATTTATAATCTTTATAATTAAGATCTAAACTAATCTTCTTTTAATATATTAAAAAATAATTTATTAAATATTATCTCTCTATACTAGCCTCAGCCTATTATTGTAATAGCTTCTACTCTTTTTATTATTATAAATTTATCTACTATTTTTTAACTCCCTATTATATAGATCTATTCTCTATTAATTTATTATAATTATAAAAAAATTAGCTATATTACTTATATTTACTCTAGGCTTTAATAACCTTAAACTCTTTATCTTATAGCTGTCACTAATATTACTTTTAAAATCTTTATAGCTATATTAAAACCAAGATCTACTATCTATTTTGAAGAATTTAAATTAGAAAAAGAGTAGCTTCTAATAAAAGTTATAGTTAGAAGCAAGATACAGTAAGGAAGTTTTTAATAAAAGAGAAAGAAATAATAGCCTTTAAGATTAATATATTATTTAATAATAATATATATATTAGGATATTAGCTAATAATAAATATATCTCTTATAGAATAATCAAAGAATCTTTTACTTTAAAATATAGCTTTATTTAATATATAATAATACTAGTCCCTATCTAGGGATATAATAGAATAGAAGAATAAACTACTAATAAGATTATAATAATAATTATAGATATTAGAAGCTATAAGATAAAGAAAGCATACTTCTATATAATATAGAAGATAAAATACAATTTAATATTAAGAATATAATAGATATAAAAAGAAGAAATCCTTTTTAACCTAATAAATAAGATTTTAATATTTTTTAATAAAATTAAGATTAATAATAAGAATATAAATGAGGTATGCTATTATAATAATATTTATAAAGTATCTATAGCTAGCTTTACTGTTTTAAAAAGATAATAAAGAAAGTAGCCAGAGATTAGAATTAAGATTTTTATAGCTAATATAGCTAATATTAATAAAGTACTTATTTTAAAAGCAAGAATAGATCTTTAAACTAAATTATTAAACTATTTATAAGATTATACTGATATTTTTAATCTTATTAAAGTAAATAAATTACCAGAATGCTGACTTAGTACTGATTATATTATTAAACTAATTAAATAAAATAAGGATAAAAGAAAGCTAGAAGCCTTTTAAAGCTCTCTTTACAATATATTATAAGAAGAGCTTTTTATATTAAAAAAAATACTATATAATTTATTATTTAAAGGATTTATATAAGTTAGTAAGTCATCTATAGCTATGCTAGTACTATTTATTAAAAAGCTAGATAGAGGACTATATTTCTATATTAATTATTAAGCTTTAAATACTATTATTAAAAAAGATTAATACTCCTTACTATTAATATATAACACTTTATAGTAGATATCTAAAGCAAGGTAATTTATAAAGTTTAATATACCTATAGTATTCTATAAGATATATATTATAAAAAAAGATAAATAGTTAATAGCCTTCTGAACCTAATTCAATCTTTTTAAATAGCTAATAACCCCCTTTAGTCTAGCTAATACTCTAAGTATATTCTAATAGTATATTAACTAGACCTTATAGGACTTATTAGATAACTTTATAACTATTTATATTAATAATATACTTATTTTTACTAATAGCTTATTAAAAGAGTATTATTAATATATCTATATAGTGCTCTAACAGCTTTATAATACTAGCTTATAGATTAATATTAACAAATTAGAATTTAAAGTAAAAAGTATAAAATACTTTAGATTTATTATTAAAGCTGGTAAGAGAATATAAATAGATCTTACTAAGATAAAAGCAATTTAAAAATAATAAGCATCTTTTATAGTTAAGGAAATTTAATAATTTCTAAGCTTTGCTAATTTTTATTAGCAGTTTATCTATAACTATTTTACTATAGTATAACTATTAACAGATCTTATACAGAAAGAGATAGACTTTATATAGAATAATACTATTAATGAAGCTTTCTAAAGCCTTAAAAACTTTTTTATTATTAAACTAGTACTTATCCTCTTTAATTTTAAATAGAAAACTATTATTGAAACTAACTTCTTAGATTATATAAATAAAAATACTCTTTTCTAATATAATAATAATAAATAGCTTTATACTTGTACTTATTATTCTTAAAAACTAAACCCTATAGAATACAATTATAAGATCTATAATAAAAAGCTACTTATTATTATTAATTATATAAAGTAATAGGAAGCTAAACTAATATTATTAAATAAATTCTTTACTATAATAATAGATTATAATAATCTATATTACTTTACTAAGATCTAGCAATTAAATAAGCAATAGATATATTAGCAAATCTTCCTTTCCTAATTCAATTTTAAATTAGTTTATTAATTTAGATTATAAGCCTTCTATTCTGATATCCTCTTATAACAACCACAAGATATACTAAGGAATAAGAATAATAATTAATTTATTTATTAAGACTGAGTTCTACTGCTACAAGGGGTTTATATATACTCTATATAAATACTATATATAGTGATTTCTATTATTTAAATAATAACTAATAAAGATTAATTTTAAACACTCTAGGTATAAGTTAAAGCTTATAATAATAGTTATACCTATATTAAGTAAGCTATTACTAATAACCTCTAAATATTCCTATAAGACCTTAATCTAAAAGTAACTATTATTAACTATAAGATTAATAAATAAGAATATCTTTTATATTATAACTACTAATAAGTCCTTAATTATAAGCCACTCTAAATAAAGATTATATAATAATACTATGACTTAATACTTTTAAAATATCCTAGCTATAACAAGACAAGCACTATTATAGAGAAAGTATTCTTCTAGCTATATATAAGCTAGAATATACAATAATTTATAAATAACTATAGTAAATATAATATAAATATAATATAGAGAGAATAGAGGTAAAAATTATTAAAGCTGCTTCTGATCTTAAAAAGGATTTAGTAAAAGATTAGCATCAATTTTATCAATAAACTACTAATTAGTAATAACTACTACCACCTTATAGTCATAATAGATAGATTAAATAAAGGTATTATTCTAGTTCTACTAAAGGACTTTAGTGCTAAAATAATTATATATAAATTCTTATAATTCTTTATAGCTTATTATAGATTTTTTAAAAATATTATCTCAGACCAAGATATGTAGTTTATAAATGAGATATAGAGCTATATATACTAGAGTATAAAAACTGAATAATATCTGTCAACTGTATAGCACCCTTAGACTAATAGCTAGATTGAGTGAATGAATACTATTATTAAGGACTACCTATAGAAGCACTATTACTACTTTTAGAATAATTAGAGCAGTTTGTTCCTAATAGCTAAGATAGTAATTAATAACTAGATATTATTAACTATTAGGATAAGTCCTTTCTTCCTTATATACAGATATAACTTAGAGGTTATAGACTTATAGAATACTTTCTATAAGCTAATTATATAGTATAAGGAATAGAAAATTGTGAAAAATATTATTAAAAAATTAGTATAAGTAGTAGATCTAATATAGACTAAAATAATAATAGCATAATAATATATAAAAGAGTCTATAAACTAGCACTATAACACAGCTTATATATATTAAATAGAAAATAAAGTATAGCTTGATCTATAGAATACCCAAATTAACTATCTATTTAAAAAGCTAGACTACAGATATACAAAATTCATAGTATTAAAAAGAATTAATATATACATCTACTAGCTAGATATTCCTAGAAGTATATATAATATATTCTATATAACTCTGCTATAACCCATATTTAAGAATCCTTTTTTATTACAAGAGATATCTGACTACTAGCCACTAGATTAGTTGATTAATAAGGAATTAGAATATATAATAAAGAGAATTAAAGATAAATACACTATTAGCTAAAGGTATAGTAAACAATGCTAATACTTAGTAAAATAGTTAGGATATAAGCAACAAGACTAGCAATCAGTATAGAACCTTAAGAATACTATTATCTTTAATAACTAGGAATCCTCAAAGAAGAGAAGAGGATAATATTATAAGCTAATCTTATAAAGTATATTTAGGCAAAGCCCTCACAATAGCTAGCCCCATAATATGAAGCTATTCCTAGATCCTGATTATCTGCCTGGATATAAAGCAACCCCAGCCCCAGTTGCCCTGCATTACAGCGCCTACTCAGAACCACATGACACCCATCCACCTAGAATCCCCAGAAGGAAGATTGCCAGAAGCCCCTATTCCCCTTTTCCTTATAAGTTTGTATGCGCGTGAAGAACCTGTTGTTTCTTTCCTCTTTCTTCCCTCATGTTACGTTTTCTATTCAGACATGCCCTTATAGTGAGCATTAGGCGGGACTAGCCCGTAACATTATTAATATATAATCCTTTAAAGGATATATTATTTAAAAGACTATTAAGAATAACAAGTATAATTATAGCCTGGTTATTAGTATAGATTATAGCTTCTCATAATTTACTATATTATTAGTTCTAGATTAAGAGGCCTAATACTATATTAATCCCCTCTAATTCACCTATATATATAGTATATATATTAGATAAGCTAACTAGCTAAGCAATATAATCTAATATTAATAAATATACTACTGTTTTAATCCTATTATTAAACCTACTTCTATCTATAAACAATTAAATCTCTATAGTAGTAGTCTATATATAAATTACTTTTTTATATATATTATTAATTTATATATTTAGTAGCTCCTACTATAACAGCACTATAAAGAGGTAAATAATTTTAATTTACTAATATATATCTTATCCTAGCTTCTGGTCAATTATTATCTCCAGATAATGTAGTGAAGATATAAAGGGTTATTCTAGTATATATAACTATATATGGAATAAAATATTAATTATAATAGTAAGATTATAAAGTATAAATATACCTTCTCTGCTAATCTTATAAGTATAAGCTTAGAAAGTAATATATAGAGGTAGATTTCTAGGACTTATTATAATATGCATTTGAATATACTAGAGATCTAATAAAGAGCTTAGAACTAGATTAACTAGATAGCTTATTCTATAGCCTATTATATACTAATAAAGCCTTTTCTACTATAGATATATTATATAGAGTATATATACATGATCTATAGTTAGAGAACTACTATAATAATAATAATCAAGTTTATTGTCTATATAGAGCACTACAGGCTATGATAGACGCAGGTGTAGCGTAGGCTAGGCCCTGTGGCCCTAGGGGCCCTGGGGGCTTTTTCCCCTATCAGTCTCAGGCATTACACAGATCCAGGCACTTTCTCGCCCCTATACAGCACACCTGTTGAGGGCCTTTAGGCATGCTTATAGGCCTTTATGCCTGTAAGAGACCCTTCTGGTTCCAATATATAAGGGTGCTCTAGGTGGCTAAATCAGGTACTAGAGTGCCTACCCCTTTATTTAACCCCTGTATCCTCCTAATCCTTTAGGGCTTCCCAGCCCTAATAATCCCCTAATTCTGCTTCCTTAGTAGCTTGCTCCTTGTCCTAGAAGAGATCTATACTACCTATAAACTAGAGCAATATCTTAATAGCCTTAGATTTACTAAAAAGATAAGCTTTAGGGTTATTTTCTACCATTAAAGATAGAAAGACTTTAGTATCTATTAATCCCCTATATAATATTCTCTAAGGCCCCTGCCAGCCCTGATACTTAAAAAGAATATAGGAAACTATCTCTTGTAGCTTACTGCAGGCCTTATACTCTGGAGAGTCTTAGGCTTTAATCTAGTATAAATAGGTGCCTATAAGGGCATATCTAGTTTTTAACTAGTAATAGCGGCTTATTAGCTGCTTTAGTATTTTCATAGCTACTTTATTAAGTCCCTAGTCCTGTAGTATCTTATAGGCTTTTTCTTACCTATAAGCCCTCTAAATAGTATTCTTATAGGCTTAATTCTCTATTATTTTTCTCTTTACTGTAGTATATACATATCTAATATGGACTAATAAGAGGCCTTTAAAACTAGACTCTATAGACTTGACTGAGGCCCTTTTAGCAGCTTAATCTACCTGCTTATTTTTCTTAATATTATTATACTCTAGTATTCATTGTATTATTACTAGATATTTACTCTGGGCTAGCCTAGAGGCTACTTTATAAGTCTTAAGTACTAGGGATTAGTCTATACCAGACTAGATTGTCTAGATATATTCTATAGCATTTTAAGCATCTAGTAGAATATAAATAGGCTTTAAGAGATACTTTTTTAATATCTATTCTAATGCTAAGGCTATATTAATGAGCTCTATATTAAAAACTTCATATTCTATGCCTATTAGTATTTCTAGGCATTCTTATAGTGTTCTTAATATCCTTTAAAGCGCTATACTAGCTTTTATATGCTTATTCTCCTATTTAGAGCTATTAGACTAGAGAGTAGTCTTAAGTAGTATATTTATTACTTTAATTAGCGCCTGCTTGGTGCTTTTTACTTAGATTATCCTTAGGAATATTAATAATACTCTTATTACTATTTTCTTAACCCTTCTAGAGGGGTCTTTGGTTAGGTATTAGATTAAATGCTTTACTAGTCTTTGGCTAATCTGTTTTAGTATTTTATTCTTACTCTGGGCCTATTCTTAGTTATTTAGGGATTGTTTACTAGGCTAAATGTAAATATTATTATATCTAAGTGTTACTAGGAGTAGCTATACTATTAGATAAGCTTCTAGTAATACTAGTAGTCTTATTATATACTTAGCCTTTCTTATATTAAGTAGTATATTTATTAACTCTAGAGTGGCTTTCTAGACTAGAGTCCTTACTAATATCTTTAAAAGCATGCCTATAATAGCCCTTGCTTAGTAGTTAATTAAATATTATAAGCTTTAGGCTTATAATTTTTAGCCTTACTACTATAGTTCTGATCTTTAAAGTGTTTAAGTCTGTATTATGGCTTGTTATAGCTATTAGACTAGCTTTAAGATTAAATTATTAGCTATATAGAGTTTATAAAGCTATAATTTAATGCTCTAGGCCTTCTATAGGCATATTAAGTAATAGCTTTAGAGAGATAACTGCCTGTTAAGAACTATGCCTAATCAATACATTATATTAAGCTTGATTTAGGCCTTTATATTCTTAATTTAGATCTTAGTCCTCTTAATCTCTTGCTTAAACTAGGCCTTCTGCTATTTAATAAAAAAAATAGCCTCTATTTTCTTAGGGTTAAATTAGACTCTATTTTTTATTTTTTATTTAACTGCTATCTTTGTAGTATATTATAAAACTTTATAGGCCTTCTTTATAGAGCTAGCTACTGTAATAAGTCTCTAATTATCTATAAAGGATAGCCCTTATATCTCTGGGACAACAGTTTCAATAGCAGCTACTAAAAGGTATATATATAATATAAAAAGAATTAGGGATACTAAGGAGCTCTAGAGCAGGTTTAAATTTATAGAGGTCTTCTTACTAGTATATCTATTAATAATAAATAAGGCATGTTGCTCTAATAAGAAGGAAGCTACTTAATATACTAAATTCTTATCCATCCCTGTACTATGGAGGCTATTTATAAGTCTATATCTAATTATATAATTAAAGACCCTCTTAATATCTATAAAAAGACATACTCTAAGTTTATCTTTACTCTAAGCATGCTTAATCTCACTTATAAGGCACACTATAATATCTATAATACTATACTAGCAGCATCCTTTAAATTAGCCTTTATAAAAGAGTCTTTAAGATTTTATAAAGTTTATAATAAGATTTATTACTAGCTTTTCTATTATCTTGCCTAGGCACTTTAGTAGGCTAATTATATAGTAAGCTTTAACTATTATATAAATCCTCTTATCAGATTTCCTTAAAAAGATCCTTTTAATAGTTTTTTAAATTTCTAGGTAGATCTCTAGCCTAAGATATTATTTAATAAGTGCTATAATATAGGCTTAATTAAGCCGTTAGAGTAGCTAGATTACTCTAAAATTGAGTAAATCCATTCCTGGGGCTTTCTTAATCCTCTAGCTGAATAGGGTATTATATATAGTTTTTTCTATAGCTAGTTTATAAGTATTGCTAGGCTTTAGAAGGTTTATTTTAGTATTAGCTCTTAGAGCCTATAAGAAAGTCTACTCTTTAAAAATAACTTCTTTTTTACTAAATATGGTTACTATCACCTCCTTGGATTCTAGATTAATTAAGGCTGGGGTAATGCTCTTAGGGTTTAGATTAATATATTAAAATGCTGCCTAGTATTATTTTTACTTGATTAATATATCTTTATTTAACCCTTATAAGAAAGCCTTTTAACACTCCCTTTTTACCTTCTTTATAGTGGTGTAATAGGCTCTCTAGGCCTTACAGTGCTTGTTCTCATTAATTTTACTAGTATAGAATGCTTTATAAGCCTTTAAATAGATCTTTTGAGCCTTAATTATTTAGAGGCCCTACTAGTATTTAGATTAAGTATATAGCTTAATCTTCTTAGTATGTCTTTTAAATATAGTAGTAAAGGCCTCCTCTACTAGTTTAGCTTCCCTTTCTACATCCCTAGGGAAGTAACTGTCTATTAGGCTTGGTTAAATACTAGTAAAGCTGCTTTAAGTGTGCTCTATAGCTTTTAATCCCCTAGTATTCTCTATAAGAGTGCTTATCTGCTACTCTATTATTATTGCTTTATAAGGATTATTCTTATCTTCTAGAAACTTCTATAAGGTCTAGATAATTAGGTAATCTAATATTATAAGGCTTTTTTAGTTAATTTTCTAGCTTTCTAGTGGCTTTAGTGCCTAATTACTAATTGTAAGATTAATAATTAAGATACTTAGTATTTTCTTACTCTTAATCTTATTCTTAGAAAAGCTAGCCTTATAGGGCTTTATTAGTATATTTAAATTATTATTAATAAATAGGTCATGCCTATTAATAAGCTGCTCTAGGGGCTCTATATCTTTCCTTTAAGTGGTTAAGACATTCTATAGAAGGCTATAGGTGTTAAAATTATTAAGAATTAGACATCTCTTCCTAATAATTAGGTTTTAATTAATATTTATTAAGGCTCTCTGATTGTGCTAGTTTGTCTTAATATATATATAAGCTAGCCTGAGCATGCTGTTATAGTAATTTACTACTCTAATATATCTTTTATGCTCTATCATATCTACTACTATAAAATAAGGATAGTTTACTAGATTTGTATAGGCTTTAATTACTACTCTGCCTATTATATTTCTTTTTATTATTATTACTATTTAGGCATGCTCCTAAGAGCACTCTAGCTAGTATAGTAAGAACCCTAAATAGCTAATCTTATTATTAGTTACTAGAGGCTCTTGTAAGTATACTATTTCTATATTAATCTCTAATACTGTTTCTAATATTATATAGACTATAGTATTAGCCCTAGCATAGTTATGCTGGAGTATTAATATAATTCCTAGCTAAAGGGCAATTTAGAAGTAGTTAAAGCTAGAATAAAGTCCTTTACTATCTTTATAATATTCTAAACAGTACTTAGAGAGCTTAGAGCTATTAAAGCTTTAAAGATTTATAAAAAGTCTAGTATTACTACTTTAAAAGCCTAGCCCTTTAAAAGCTAGTGTTGCAGTATACTATCCTATATTTATTAGATTGCCTATTTTTAGGCTTGCTTTATTTTAGAGTATTTTAGAGAGATAGCTTTATAGGCTTCTCTATAGTTAGTATACTTAACTAAGCTATATTAGTAGAGTTTATTAAGCTTTATAGTATAGCTTATAATATTATAACTATAGCTTAGGGCCTTATAGTCTCTAGTATAGATTATATATTTTAAAGGTTGATTCTTATACTTCAGGAAGCTAGAGTACTTTATTCTATAGTATTAAGTGTAAATACTTTTAGGGCTAAGATCCTTATAGATCTCTATCTTATATATATAGTTACTAAATTATAAGCCTGTTTTAAATAGTTTTTAAATATCTTTATATGTGCTTACTATTATTACTATAATAGTATTGTATTATTGGTTGGCCTTAATCTTCTTAGGGCTTTAGAGCTAGATAGATTCCTATTTAAGTCTAAAAGATATCTCTATTTCAATCTTCTCCTAGGCTAGCTCTAGGCTGTAAATATTATTTATATAGTATTATATAGGGATCCTATAGACTTTTATACACCTTTATTACTTACTACTCTCTATAGAGATAACTACTAGATCAACCCTCTATATAGTAGTAATAAATATATTATTATAGGTAGGGATAAGGATATTGCTAGAGATTTCTTTTTTAAAGAGCATAATAAGATGCTCAAAGGCTGTATATTCTAAATCTACTACTCTAATAAAATCTAATAATCTTATACTTACAAGAGTGCAGTTAAATACTAAAAGGATATTCTAGATATTCTATTTAATTGTAATAGCTAGGTTCTAGTATTTAAAAATTAGGTATTATTCCTTTTTGCTCTAAATATTTATAGATATTCTTAGTGCTTATATAAACCTATTAAATATTATAAATATTACTTTCTGCTTTTTATATTATACTATCTTTTATTCTTTAGTATTTATCTGGGAGGCCTTAGCAGCTAATTCCTGGTTTTTAGTAGCTAGCTTTAAGTGTAGAGATATAGGTTAAGTGATTAGAGGCCTCTATAAGGATTTTATAGTGCTCTTATAAGCACTCTTTGGTGCTAGTAAGACTTAGTTTTAATAACTTAGAGAATCTTAATATTAGGATAAATCTTAGTATATAATTAAGCTAGGTATTAGAATTTTAGTAATATAAACTTGCTCCTTTTAGGCAGGTATTAGTCTATTCTTAGTAACAGGGCTTGGCAGCGAGCTGCTTACCTTAGTTTTATATATCAGAGAGGTATTAGATATTAGATATATATTAGCCTATAGTACCTATACAGTTTTCTCCAGGTAATTAATTCTTATAATATAGATCTATATAAGGCTTATGTAGGCTTTGAATATATTCTTATTTTTAGCTATTTAGGTATTAATAGGTGCTATTGCTCCTATAATATAGTTCTTTAATAGCTTTAGAACTATTGTATAGATGCTTGCGCCTCTTGAGTCTTACTATATATATTTTTACTGGTTACCCCCTATAAAATTAGGGTTAGTGATATTATTAGTAGTATTATCTGGTTCCTATACAGCCTTAGTAAGCCCTAAGACTGACTGCTCTCCAGGGATTATTTTAGTAGCTTAGGGCATTATTTAGGCCTATAGTACTGTCTTAAGGCCTTTTTCCAGCTATTAATCTAAATTTAATAGGCAGTCTTGACTGCTGTTTAGTTTTAGAAACTGTAGTAGTGCCTCTGAAGCTCTATTTCCTGGTGTTTGGGGTAGGTGGTCCCCAACGCCCCCCATCCCAGCCCCTGTCAATTTGGGGATGTTGCGGCCCTCTAGTGATCCCTGTGGTGCCTCTATAGGCGTTTCTCGGTGCTGAGAAGCCTATAAGGCCCTCTAAAACGTGCAAAGAGCGCTGTTTTTCAAAAAGTGCCGAAACTCGTGTTCCGGCCGGTATTACAGCTATAGCCTTCTAGAGAACTACTATATATATCTTCTATAAATATAATAATAGTATTCTTTAAATAAAGTCTATTATTAATAATAGTCTAGCTATTAATCTCACAGCCTTCTTTTTTATCTATTATATATATGCTTCTTCTATTAAATAGATATCAAATAGAACTCTAAGATATTTAATTAAGTCCTAAGGTTTAATCTTGATCTTTTTAATTATTAGTAGTATATCTAATCTATTCTTTAGTTTTAATATTAATTAGTATTTCTATTAGAAGTGAGCAAGTTGATACTTAGCTAATATGAATTTAGAGATATAAATCCTCTCCTAGTGCTCTATAATCTAGTATATATAGATGAGAGTATAGTAATTAGCTATAGTAGAGCTTCTAAATACTATAAAAAAGATATTATTAATATATTTAATAATAAATACCTTTAGGCATTCAATTTATATCTATTTAATAAGATCTATATTAAAGAATAGAAATAGGATTAGTGATAGCAGGGATCCCTATAAGATATTAGTATTAATTAGGAATTTATTTATATTACCCTTAAGCAGTATAATTAACATGTAGTAATTGCTAAAGAAGCTAATAATCTAGTTTATAATCTTCTCTAGGATCTAGCGCTTCTGTAGATTATAAATCAGCCTAATATAATTAATATTATTAAATATACTAGAAGTATCCAGTGCAAGGCCTAAAGCTATATATAAGCTATCTCTCTATATATTATAAGTCTCTTCTAATAGAAAGTAGATGGTGAGCTTATAAGAGCAGTTTTATTATCTCTTAATATAATTTTTTAGGAGTAGGTTATAGTATTCTATTAGGTAGCTAAGCTATTTTGAGTAAAAGATCTTTTGCCGGAACACAAGTTTCGGCACTTTTTGAAAAACAACGCTTTTTACACGTTCTAGAGAGCCTTATAGGCTTCTCAGCACCGAGAAACCCCTATGGAGACACTACAGGGACCCCCAGAGGGGCCTGGAGTCCCTAGTTCAACAGGGGCTGGGACGGGGGGCCTTAGTGGCCACCCATCCCAAACGCCAGGAAATAGGGCCCTAGAGGCACCCCTAAGGTTTTAAAGACCGAGTAACGGTCAAGACCGCCTAGCAGGCTTAGATGAATAGCTAGAGAGAGGCCTTGAGATAATACTATAGGCCTAAATAACACCCTAAGCCACTGGAGCATCCCCTGGAGAGCAGCTGGTCTTGGGACTTACTGAGGCTGTATAGGGATTAGACAGGGCTATCAATAATATTATTAACCCTAATTTTATAAGGGGCAGCTGCTAAAAATATATATAATAGGACTCAAGCAGCACAAGCACTTATATAGTAGTCTTAGAGCCTCTAAAAGACTATATAATAAAAGCTATAATACTTATTAAAGCCTGACTAGTTAAAGATAAGGATATACTTAAGGCCTATATAGATCTTATGTAGGCCTATATTATAAGGATTAACCTTTTAAAGAAAACTATACAGATATTACAGCCTATAGTAAATCTAGCATCTAATATTTTCTTACTATATAATATTAGGGTAAGCAGCTTACTGCTAAACCCTATTCCTAAAAAAGGACTAACATCTGCCTAAAATAGATAAGCCCTTATAGCTAGTAATCTAATACCTAGCTTAATTAAATATTATAACCTACTCTAATATTAAAGCATAAAAAACTATTAAAACTGTGCTTTACTAGTATTAGAGAATATCTAAGGCATAGCTCTAACCACTTAATCTATACAAGCAGCTTTAACCACTAAATCCTTATTATTAGCTCTACCTCTATCTCTGAAGTTAGTCCCTAAGAGCTGGGTAATAGCTACTAGAGATACCTAACAGGCTAATACTAGGAAATAGAAAATAGTATAATATAGAAAACAGAAAGTGGGGCTTATAGCATTTAGTAAGCCTAAATAACTATTAGTAAAATCTATAAATACTTAGAGCAACGAGGAAAAATATCTAATTTTTAGATATTAAACACCTACCACCATAGTAAAGTATAATATCTAGAATATCCAGCTAGTGCTCAACTGAGTGTTTGTAAATACTAGATTGCTAGATTTTATATAGGCAGTTAATGTTAGATATATAGCTTTAGGACATCTAATAGTACTTCTTAAAAAAGAAGTTTTTAATAGCTTAGTAATACTAGTCTATAACAATATGCTTATAACTATTATATAAAAGGTTGATATAGTGGTTATCTCAGTAGAGGTTAGTAAGTAGTGGCAATAAATTAAGGTCTATAGAGTCTCTATAAGGTGTTATATGAATAACAGCTATAGCCTAGAGATAGCCTAGGAAGAAATTAAATATAAGATATTATATAAACTTAAGCAAGACTCTACCTAGCTTAAGAACTCTAGAAATATAAGGATTAGAGGGCATCTATTTACTATTATAGTAATAATAATTAGCTTAAAGAAGGAGATCTAAAGGATGCTAAAAAGATACTTACAATTTAGGGACCATTACTATATTATAGAAGCTTATTAGGATATTAGTTTAAAGAATATTTGTATATATTACTATAAAATTAAGCACTCTAACTATCTAGAATATAAAAATAGCCCTCTAAAGTGTATAATCTGTGCTAGGGACTATGAGGCCTTAAGCTATAGATATAATATTATAGGCTATAGTATTAGGCTAGACAAGCCCTATTAATATAGCTAGATTAGATATACTAATTGTAATAGGCTTTATAAGGCTATATTATTTAAGTGCCCTAAAATTAGACAGGCAAAGAAGCAGGCTATTTAATAGGTAAGAAACTAGAAGCTTTAGCACTTATCCTACTAAATAAAACCCTTACAGTGATCCCTCCAAGGCCCCTACTAACCCTAGAAGCTATAGGCCCTCTAGACATGGATAAGATGGCTATAGAAGCCTCTAATAATACTAATATATTTATAAGTCTAGAATTATATTAATGCTTTAATATAATTATGTCTAAGCTAATATTATTATATATACAGTGCTAGAAGCAGCTCTTGAGATAGAAGCAGTAATAATATACCTTCAGAAGCCCTTTAGTAGTAATAGTAAGATTAATCATCTAGGGTTCTTATTTTACTAGCTAGAAGGCCCTTAGAAGCATATTTAAGTGGTGACTATAATAAGGAAGGATATAATAAATAAAATAGTTATTAAGGCCTAGACAGATCTTATAAACTATCCCTATTTTATAGTAGTGGATATGGTAGAGCACGGCAGGCGTATTAAGATGATAAATTGTTATAATAATATGCTAGGGCCTAGATATATATATATAAAATCTTCCTGGCATACCTAAAGGGCCTTTATAGATATTGATTAAGACCTAATCTTTAGGGGATAGTGTCTAATTCTTAAGGATTTCAACACTTATAGCCCTATATAGAATAGCTTTAATAAGCAGAGAAAGGATGCAGAGCCCCTAGAAAGGCTTATTAAGAAGTATGACCTATTTATTAATAACAAACTAGACATACCTACAAGGCCCTAGAAAATAGGTAGTTCTAGGGATAAGATTAGGAATAAAAAGGTGCTTAGTATTTTAATTATTAATTTTATAATTAGTAATCAAGCATTAGGACTTCTAGAGAGCTGGATAGTAGATAAGAAAGATGCTACAGTATCTAATTATATTATTATATAAGCCTCATAGGAGTCCCTAAAGGAGAAGGGTAAGCCTGGAGAAATAATAATAATAGGATAGTAGATAGATCTTTTATTAGAGGATAAAGAGGCTTTTAATACTATTAAATATACTTAGAGAGGTTTTTGAGACACTAGACTACCCCTAATAAATAGATGCTTATTATTGGATATAAAAGATAAGGTAGATTAGATAAAGAGGATCCTTATAGATATACTTAATAAATATGCTAAATATATTAGGCTATATACATATTTTAAGTATTAATAGAGGCCCTAGATAATAGAGGCTTAAAGTATATATTCTAAGGCTTATAGGGCATATCAAGTGGGTAATAATAGTGAGAAAGACCTCTAAGAGGCCTGAAGGACCTACTACACTATAATAAGATATATTAAGAGAGAATACTGGGAGACTTTTTTACAGAGGATTAATAAAAGCTTATTTCTAGAGCAAAAAAAGTGTTAGGCAGCTTTATATTATACTAAATCAATCTCTAGCAGTATCACTCTAGCTCTAATTGACCTAGTAATTAAGAATATAATAACAGCTATATTTGAAAAAAAAGAGGCTGTCTTTAAGGGTTAAGCCTTTCTTTAGATGTTAGAGCAGACTCTTAAAGAAGATATTTAATAAATAAAACTTCTAGAGCCTAGATATGCTTATAAACTAGCTATAGTAATAGTAGTTAGTAAGGTTCTACTTAGCTAAAAGGTGGAAAAGACTCTAGGTATAGATAGACTTAATTTCAAGATTATTTAGCTTCTTTGGTACCTAGATTAGGCCTATATTATAGCTCTAATAAGATAGTGCTTTAAGCTTAGGGTATACCTTATAGTATAGAAAAGTGCTAAAGGAATCCTTTTCTAGAAGCTAGGGAAGTCTTTATATATACTAATAAAGGCCTATAGGGTTATTAGTTTATTAAACTATCTGGGCAAGGTAGTAGAGAAGCTAGTAGTAGATTTTATTACTGATTTTATAGAGACCCAAGAGCTCTTCTATAAGGACTAATTTAATGGATATTACTAGCAAAGTATAGTAGATACTATAATATATCTTATAGGTAAGATTAAGCAGGCTTAGGGTGAAGATAAGCTTAGAGTATATCTATTTATAAATATTATAGAGGCTTTTAACTATATAGTTAGATAGAAACTTATAAAGAGTCTTTAGAGTATAAGAATAGATAGAGATTTTATATACTGAATAGATTTCTTTTTATTTAACTAGTAGACCTTATTAGTTATTAATAGCTATACTAGGGATAAGATCTTTATAAGCTTAGGCCTGCTCTAAAGCTTACTAGTATTACTAGTCCTTTTTATACTATATATCTAGCTGCTAGTGACTACTATCAAAATAGTAGTTCTAAGTATATAGGGGATATCTTTTATAGATAATTAGGGGCTTATTATAATAGCTAGATCAGTTAAGAAGGCTTATAAAACTCTATAATAAGCTACTAAGATAGTAATTGAATAGAGGATAGAGAATAGTATTTAATTTGATTATAGCAAGATAAAGGCAGCCTTCTTTGCAAGGTGATAAGATAGGTATTTGTTACGAATCAACCTGCATGACGCTAAAGTATACTATGACCAGGAGGGAAAGGTCACTTTGGATTTGCGAGCGTATGAACCATATGATAACAAGACCAGTGGAAGGATGTAAGACCAGAACACCTCGGTATGGGACACGCACCAAGTCATGTGAAGATACAATTAATATACCATCGATAAGAAAGATAAATGGTATATACAATGAGCTATGCTTATTAGATTGTAAAAGATTTACCATCTACCATCTACCACAAGTGGTAGACAATATACGGTATACAAAACATGGAGGACTGGATATATAAAGGACATTCTTTATTATCATGTATTTAGTTCTTCATAGCTCTTTGATATAAGTCACTTGAATACTATAGTGAGAGTCAGCAAGGCATTCCAACTTGTACGGGCACCAGGCTGTATGGGGGATCTCTTCTATCTTAGTTGTGTTTAAGATTACTGAAGCACCAGTTCGATTATTGTTACTTGTTTACTTAAGTTACCTTATCGACCTATCGTTCAAGGAACCTTTGTGTGGTTCAACCAAGCCTAACGTATCCCGACACAACACTGTTTAACTAAGGTGGATCCAGGTCCGTGACAGTATTATAGGCATGAGATATAAGAAGCTAAAATTATAATAGAGAATATAAAAGCTAGTATATAGTATAAAACTATATACTAGTTAGATATAGTTCTAGATAGGCAGTTAACCCTATAGAGCTATTATACTATAAATATACAAAAGGCTTAGAGTATTAAGATAAAGCTCTATAAGCTTTATAGGGCTAATAACCTAATCCTAAAGCTTATATAAAGGCTAGAAAAAGCTACTATATAGATATAAGCTCTATAAAGGGCTAAATTATAATAGTAAGGCTAAAAAATATAGATTTAAAGCCTATAACGCTTAATCAATACTTAAACTAGGGCTATTACTAGTATATTTCTTAAGACCCTAGTAGGTGCCCTAATCTGTAAGGCAGCCCTAGAGCTAGCTAATATCTTATTAGATACTAGAAAGACTAAATATATAGCTAGACTGCTAATACTACTAGAGATATACTCTATAATATAAATGCTTCTAGTAATTCTTAGGCATGGTGATGCTTATATTTAACTCTATAAGTAATTATTAAATAATTAAGAATAGACTTAAATTAAGGGCAAGCCCTTTAAGTAGATAGACTAGAGGCTAGCTAGATATCTAGCTGAGCATCTAATTAAAGACTTATTAAATAGAATTAAGAGAATACTATAATACATATTAATAGCATTCTTAAGGACTATCTGGGTTCTGAGCATTAAGAAGGTGTTAAAGGAAATAATAGAGAAGTACTTAGAGACTACTCTATAATTAGATAGTTCTAGATAGGATAATAGGTATATTAGGGCTAGAGTAATATTGTAAAAGAGGCTAAGAGCACTATAGGAGTACTTAGAAGTGCCTATAGATGTAGGTTATAAGATTTTCAATATAGAGCTAGTAGGTATAGCTATAATATTAGAATAGATACTAGATAGAGGTCTTAAAAGTCCTATTTATATTTTTCTAGATACTTAGGCCACTATTAATTATCTTTAATTAATAGAATCAGAGCTAGGTTAGGCCTTAACACTTAAAGCTTACAAAGCTATTTCCCAGCTTGTTTTTAGCAGTCATCTAGTGATAATATAATAGGTTCTAGGTTATAATAGGGTGGAAGGAAATAAGTAGGTAGACTAAGCTACTAAGTAAGCCTTTATAAAGCTTGTAGGATCTAATTTTAAAGGCCTATTATTAGTTTATATTAAATAGGCCTATACTGAGGCAAGAAGAAAAGTAATAAAAGAATAAATATAAAAGAATACTGTATAAGGAGCTTATTAGTGTAATAAAGCCTATAGAATGCTAAAAGGATAGGGATTGAATAGAATTATTATAAAGATGCTAAAACACTTAGCAAGCTATTATTATTAGTTGAAAACTAGATATACACCTATAAGTATATACTATTACTAGATTAAGGCTTAGAACTCCCCAGAGTATAGGGCCTATAGAGGGCTATAGGAGACAGTCTCTTATATTCTATTTAAGTATTAAGAGTGCTATAGGGCCTGGAAAGTATTATATAAGAGCCTAGTCAAGGCTAGAATCCTATTGCCTATAATAGTGAAGGATATTCTAAAGGCACACCTTTTTAGTAAGCCTAAAGCCACTAAGGTGCTACTCTAATTTATGAGTAATGCTAATCTCTTTTAGGATAAGGAACAAGCTACTAAAAAAGCTAAGCTCAGTGATTATTAAGGTTGGAAAGCCCTATAAGAGGATGCTTCTAGGGATGGATAAAGGGAGGGGTATGTCTACAATAAAGCCTAATGTATATAATTAGGCTTTGTAGAGCATGCCTATATGTCTTATAGACTATAAGGGACCCTTATAGGCATGGTGGCCTATAAGCAAGCCCAAAGGTCCCTGGCGAAGGCACCAGATGGGGGTGAGATAGAGCCTGGATTTGTGTTACGCCCGAGACTGTTAGGGGCTGGAGCCCTGGGGCCCTAGGGGCCCTAGGGGCCAGCCATAGCTACCCATGAGTCTGTCATAACCTGTAGCGTTGCATATGGACTATAAACTTGAATAATAATAATAATAATAGCTAAGCTATTATATAATTATAGATTCTAGTGCTTTACTAATTGTGCTTAACAGCATGATTAGATGATATACTTTTAGATCTATATAGTCTAGCTTTCCTAGTTTGTAGATCACTACTGTGGTAGACTATTGGAAGTGATTCAGACAGTAATAATATTATAGATATATATTAAAAAGATTTATTAGGTAGCATTCAATTAGGGGAAGCAGTTATTAAAGAACTAGATTTAGGATGCTATTTAGGCCTGGAGCTTTTATTTTTTATTTATGCTTCCATTTTAGAGACCTTTTTCCAGTCAGGGACTATGCAAGGTCTGCTAATTCCTTAAGGGAATTAGACTATTCTGATTGGTTATTTTAATTA
>JBBVQN010000201.1:0-19884 GCA_038993655.1 Talaromyces verruculosus | reverse complement strand
AAAATTTAGTTAGCCTAAGTCCACTTCCTGAAAGGGAATTGGCAGACCTTACATAGTCTATGACTGGTAAAAGGTCTCTAAAATGGAAGCATAAATAAATAAATATACTAATAGCACCAACAGTAGTATAAATTATATATAAAGAGGTCTAACCAGTCTAGCCTATAAATTAGAAGAAATAAGGATATAAATAACCTCTAAAGTCAAAGGCATCTAGTAATAGTAAATAATAATAATAAATATTATTCTCTAATATAGAAGCAATAATTATAAGTACTAAAGCTATAATAAAAAATATTTATATAGAAACAGAGTCCTATAAAAGTCTAATCTTAATAATAACTAATAATCTACTACCTAATAGCAGTTAAAAAACAATTATATAGCTATAATAATAATATATACCTCTCATTCCCCTCGTTCAGAACCAACCCACCCATTGGGTGGTAACCCAACCAAATTTTCGCACCAGTTTATTGCTTGCATTGAGTACAATACAATTCTCACTGCGCACCCTATTTCACCTCAAAACAACCAAGAAATCAGCTGTCAAAAACACCTCTCTCCTTTGTGAAAAATTTTTTCGTGTTCGCGCTCCCATAGGCGCTTGGGCCACCCCCTGAATCACCCCCCAGCCACGCCAAGAGCTAGCCACCGCACGCTCCCATAAATACTTGCCATATAACATCTCTAGTTAGCCCCCGGGCGCTAGACCCGATTCATTCTAGGCGGCCCCCAGGCACTAGCCCTCGTACCTTTAGGCGGCCCACGGGCACTATCTCCCCCAAAACCTAGGCAGCCTTATAGGCACTAGTCAACAACAACCATATTAAAGCACAATTTTTGAAAGAACACCCCACATCTTTTAGCTAGAACAGTCCCTACAGGCTATTTTATAAATTTATTTATAAAATAGTGCCTATTCCTTCCCTACCACATGGTTTCTATAAAGATATACGCTTTATATGAAATACAGGAATAGAATAGATTCTCTGTATACTAGTGGTCTCTTAAAGGATAATCTGGCCTATTATTATATTATTTAGAAGTAATATAATATTAGGAAGTTTGGGTGTTCTAGGAATATAATCTAGGATCAGGTGGGGCCTGATTTTAGCAGTATTATTTATAAGGCTTTATAAATAATAGAAAGAGCAAAATTTTTCCTGGGTTTTAATGATATATAAAACAGGAATCTGGTGTCCACTATTACCTAATTTTCTTTATTTTCTTTATTTCTAGTTTGCCTTTTTATTATTATTTTATATAATAATAAAAAGAGAGGTTTAGAGAATTCCACACAAAAAATTGCTCAATAGTTTAGTAATTCTCTTTAAAAATTACTACTTATTTATTTCTTATTAAAAGGAGACGGCCGGAACACGAGTTTCGGCACTTTTTGAAAAACAGCACTCTTTGCACGTTTTAGAGGGCCTTATAGGCTTCTCAGCACCAAGAAACGCCTATGGAGGCACCACAGGGATCCCTAGAGGGCCACGACGTCCCCAAATCGACAGGGCTGGGATGGGGGGTGTTGGGGACCATCTACTCCAAATACCAGGAAATAGGGCTTCAGAGGCACCACTACAGTTCCTAAAACTAAGCAGCGGTCAAGACCCCCCATTAGATTTAGATCAATAGCTAGAAAAAGGCCTTGAGATAGCATTATAAGCCTAAATAGTGCCCTAAGCCACTAAAATAACCCCTGAAGAGCAGTTGGTCTTAAGGCTTACTAAGGCTATATAGGAATCAGGCAGTACCACTAATAATATCATTAATCCTAATTTTATAGGGGGTAATTAGCAAAAATGTATATAACAAGACTTAGAAGATACAAGCACCTATACAGTAGTTCTAAGGCTATTGAAGGACTATATTATAGGGGTTATAGCATCTATTAATACCTAGATAGCTAAGAATAAGAATATACTTAAGGCCTATATAGGCTTTATACAAGCTTATATTATAAGGATTAACTGCCTAGAGAAGACTGTATAAGTATTATAGACTAGTATATATCTAGTATCTAATATCTTTTTAGTATATAATATTGGGGTAAGCAGCTCACTGTTAAGCCCTATTACTAAGAATAGACTAGTGTTTGTCTAAAAAGGGCAAGCTCGCACTACTAAGGCCCTAGCACCTAGCTTAATTATATATTAAGATCTACCTCAATATTAAGGTCCTTTAAATTACTAAAACTAAGTCTTATTAGTGCTAAAGAATATCTATAAAAGTACTATAAAACTCTTATAGAGGCTCTTAACTGCTTAATCTATATCTTTGCACCTAGGGCTAGCTGCTAAAAACTAGGGATTAGCTACTAAGGCCTCCCAGGCAAATACTGAAGAATAAAAGATAGTATAATATAAAAGATAGAAAGCAATACTTATAGTACTTAGCAGGCTTATATAGGTGCTAAGAATATCTATAAATATTTAGAGCAAGAAGAAATAATATCTAATCTTTAAGCACTAGGACCTAGCTATTATGGTTAAATAGAATATCTAAAATATCTTTCTAATATTTAATTATACTCTTATAAGTATAGGATTGCCAGATTTTATTAGAGTAGTAGATTTAGGGTATATAGCTTCTAGGCATCTTACTATACTTCTTAAAGAAAGAGCTCCTAGAAATGCCCTTATCCCTGCTTATAATAATATACTTATTACTATTATATAAAGAGTTAATCTAGTAGTTATCTCTATAGAGAATAGTGAATAATAGAGATATATAAAGGTTTATAGAGTCCCTGTACAACACTATATAAATAGTATTTATAGCCTAGAGCTAGTCTAGGAGGAGATTAAAATAGAGACATCTTTTAGACTTAAATAGGAATCTATCTAGCTTTAGAGTCTTAAGAAGATTAAGGCCAACCAACAGTATAATACTACTATAATAATAATAGTAGATATATATAAGGATGCCTAGAAGCTACTTAAAGCAGGTCTATAATTTAGTAATTATATATATAAGATAAAGACCTATAAGGTTCTTAGTTCTAAAAGCATTTACACTTAGTGCTATAGAATAAGACACTCTAGCTTCTTAAAATATAAAAATTAATCCTTAAGATGTATAATCTGTATTAGGGATTATAAGGCTCTAAGCTATAGCTGTAATATTATAAGCTATATTATAAGGCTTAGTAAGCTCTGCTAATATAATCTAGTTAAGTATATTAACTATAGAGAAGCCTATGAGGCTATCTCTCTAAGATATTCTAAGATGAAGCAAGCCTAGAAATAGACAATCTAATAAATATAGGATAGTATACTGCAATATTAATTCCTAAAGAACTAGGCTTTTAGAGTAATAGTACTAGACCCTCTATAAACCTTTAAAACTCTAATAGCTCTAGGCTCTCCAGGCACTGTTTAGGATACTATAAAGATAGTAAAGAACTTTATTCTAGCTCTAACTATCCCTGAATTACTCTCTAGCTAGGAATTATATTAGTGCTTTAATATAACTGTGCTAGGGCTGGTGCTATAATCTATATAGTATTAGAAACAGTATTAGAGATTAGTATAGAAATAGCATATCTATAAGAGCCTCTAATAACTAGTAGTAAGATTAGCTACCTAGGATTCTTACTATACTAACTAGAGTACTCCTAGGAGTATACCTAGGTAGTAATAGCAGTAAGGAGAGATATAATAGACAGAACAGTGATTAAAGCCTATATAGATCTAGTAAATCACTCTTATTTTATAGTAGTGGATATAATAGAGTATAGAAGACATATTAAAGTAGTAAACTACTATAATAGTATACTTAGACTAATTTACATATATATTAGAGCAAGCTAGTATAACTAAAGGGCCTTAATAGATATTAATTAGGATCTAATTATTAGAAAAAAATATCTAATTCTTAATAATTTTAATGCCTATAGCCCCCTATAGAATACCTTAACTATATAAAGGAAAGATATAGAGCCCTTAGAGCAGCTTATTAATAAATATAACCTATTTATTAATAATAATCTAAATATACTAACAAGGCTCTATAAGGCTAGCTTCTTTAAAGATAAAATTAAGAATAAAAAGGTATTTAGCACCTTAATTATTAATCTTATAATTAGTAATTAAGCACTAGGGCTATTAGAGAGCTAGGAAATTAATTAAAAAAGCCTTATAATATTAGATTACTTAATTATTTAAGCTTTATAAGAGTTCCTAGAGAGCAAGAATAATCTTTATAAAGCAATAGTAATAAGGTAGCAGATAAATACCCTTATAAAGAATACTAAAAGATTAAAAGCTATAGAACATACTTAAAGCAGCCTTACTAGCACTTAACCAAGCCTAATAGATAGTTACTCTTCTAGAGATATAGAAAGGGAAGCTGAACTAATAGAGAAGGCTCTTACTACTATATGTAAAGGCTGATTCCATCGCGAGATTGAGAAGGCCAATCTGATTGCTTGAAGGATTGATGCCCTTGATCTAAGGCAGCAGTATAGAAGCCAGCAGTTGGGCAGAGGTTATATGATTCTGATAGCCCTACTGCATGGTGCCACTTAGGTACTCTACTACACATGTATATAAGCAGTAAAGATCTTATAATAATTATAAAGAGAGATTAAGTAATTATTCTTTATAATAATTATACTACAGCTTCTTACTTGCTCTTTATATTTATATAGTATCTAGTTCCTATAGTAAATAGCTCAACAAGTGTTCTGTAGCCTATATCCATATTTAGACTATTATTCCATCTTTATTATTATATTATAATTGCTTTATCTATGAAACCCTTTATTAAATTGATTTACTATAGTAAACTTATATTTTATATATAATTATTAAACCTCTACAGGGGCTAGTAATAACTATTATTAAAGAAACCTCTCTTTATTATAATATTTAAGCAGTATGAATTCTACTAAAGAACTTTAAGAGACTGTTTAAGAGACTTAACCTTTTACTAAGACCCTTGAACTAGAAGAAAAATCTTTAAGAATCTAGATTATTAATCTATTATTCTAGAGCTAATATAAAGATTCTTTATTCTTATAAGGATAAGTTATAGCTTTAATTTAGGCAGTCCATTATCTAGATCTTAAAATATAAGTATTTTAAAGAATTTAAAAGGAGATATAGCATAGCTAGACTACTATATAAAAATAAATTATTAAGATCTTAAGCTAGCTAACTAATTAATCCTCTATTTAAGAAGCCTCTACTCTCTTAATATAAATAATTAACTAGTCTGCTTCTTTATCTCTATATTTTAAAGCTGTTCTGTCTCTAACTATAATCTATATTATCTATAAAAAACTAGCCTTGAAGTTTAAACTAGATTATTTTAAGTTAAAGAATTTCTAAAAATATGAATACTAGATAGAAAATATTAAAAATAATTTTATTAGATATATATACTTTAAAGTAGAAAAGGTGTTAACTATAACTACTTAGTTAAAAAGCAAATATTAAATATAATAGATAGAATATAAAAAGGTTTTAGACCTAGCCTAGTTTATATTTAATAATTTTGTTGAATAGATTAAAGCTTATATTAAGATAAGAATAGTATAGTCTTTTAATATTTATATAGATTTTGAAGAGCTCAAGGCTTTTAAAATAAATAATCTATAAATATTCTATAGCAAATTTTTTTATCTATATAACTAGAATAGGATAAGAGCTTAGGTTAATAATTAAAATAAGATTATAGCTTTTATTACTAAGCTTCTTAATTAACTAAAGCTAAAACTCCTAGATTAGAATATAGACTTCTAAGACATAATTTTATATCTTAAAGAGATTACTTAACTATAAAAATTATATAAAAATAAATAGATTATATTTAATAAAGTATTAAAATATAATTATGATAATCTGAATAGCCTGAGAGATAAGCTTTTAAGAGGAAGACTAAATAAATAGAAATATATAAGTAATAGGAACTATAAAAATAGATAAGCTTCTAGTAATAATAAAAAATTAAATACTAAGAATAAAAACTCCTTGCCTATCTGTTACTATTATAACTAAAAGGGGTATTAAAATATAGACTATTTTATTATTTACTACTATAATAGTTTTAAGCTGCTATTAAAAGAAGTAAAATAACTAAATTCTTGACTTAATACCTTATTATAAAAAGTCTAAGAAGAATAAGATAATAATAAAGACTATAATATTTATAAGATATAATAAGGATATATAATAGTTACTAGTCTAAATCAGCCTAAAAAGAAGGATAAATATATAATATTAATTAATTTAAGTTTAAATCTTCTAAAAACACAATACTACTTAATAGGTATATTAGATATAAGAGGAGATTTAAACTTTATATTATATTAACTCCTTCTTAGTATTAATTAATAATTACTACTAGACCTTTTATCTCCTATAGAATTTATCAATAATATATTTATAATCAATTATAATAATACTATAATCTTTATTACTATCACTAATTATCAAGGAGTTACTAAATTATATAAATAATTATTTATTATAATTAATATAATAAGATTTAATATAATTCTTAGCAAGCTATAGCTTTATTATAAAAAACTTATGATTACCAGCTTTAAAAATTATATTTAGAGATTCTATTATAAAGTATTAAAATTATAGTTTATATTAGTAAAATATTTTATAAAAATTATAATTAAAGACTCTTTTTACTTACTAGTTTCTAGCTTTTTTAAATTATATTAAGAGCTAATTCTTTCTTCTATATACTAGAGATATTAAGATATATTTTTAAAAATAAAAGCTGCTAAGTTATTTTTTTATAAGATAGAATATAAGATCAGGCTTTAATCTGACTTTATTATATCTTTATATAGATCTTTATATCTATATTCAGCAATAGAATTAGATTATTTATTATACTATTTTAAAGAGATATAATAGAAGAGATAGATCTAACTTTTTACTAGTCCTATAAATATTTTAATTCTTTTTATTAAGAAATTAGATAGAAGTCTGTAAGTTTATATTAACTATTAAGATCTTAATAAGATAATAGTTAAAAATTAATATCTATTGCTTTATATTAATAAGATGTTAGATAGGTTAATAAATATAAAAATATTTATAAAGATTAATCTTTAGGATATCTACCACTGAATTAGAATTAAGAAAGAAGATAAATAGAAGATTATATTCTATACTTAATATAGCTATTATAAGTATCTTATAATACTCTTTAGATTAATAAACATACTAGCTACTTTTCAGTCTTATATCTATGAAATAATGAGAGGGTTATTAGATAATTTTATTATTATTTACCTAGATGATATCCTTATCTTTTCTAAAGATAAAAAATAATATAAAAAGCATGTCAAATAGATGCTTAAATAGTTATATTCTATAAACTTGTATATAAAACTCTTAAAGTATAAATTCTACTAAAAGGAATTAAGATTTCTTAGATATTTAATAAATAACTAAGGTATTTTAATAGATAAAGACTAAGTCTAAGCAATTTAAGAATAGCTTATATTGAAAATTATTAAGGATATTTAATCCTTTATAGAATTTATAGGATTTTTTTAAAAGTTTATTAAAAATTATTCAATTATTACTGCTCTACTAATAAATATACTTTATAAAGCTAATAAATATTTAAAAAAACTCTTTAAGCTTATTCTAGAAGCTATATAATTCTTTAAAATATTAAAAAAAGCTTTTACTAATCTGCCTCTTATTAAATACTTTAATTTTAAAAAACCTATATCAATTTAAACTAATATGTTAAAATAGGGAATAGATACTATTATATATTAACCTATAGATAAGAAGATCCTATTATAATACTATTTAGACTAGCAGCTAATGGCTTTTATATTATATAAGTTCAATACTATTTAATAAAATTAGAAAGTTTATAACTAAGAACTTAGTATAATTATATATATATTTTAGAAGTAGAGACACTATTTAGAAGAAAATAAGTATAAGATTCAAGTTTAAACTGATTATAATAATTTATAATACTTCTTTAAGATAAAGAATTTAAATATTAAATAGATATACTAGACCTAATATTTAGCTACTTATAATTTTATTATTAAGTATAAGCTAAGGTCTTAAAATCTAGCTAATATTTTTAATAGACACTTTAACTTTTTAGAAGGGAAGGAAAAAATAAATATAGATTTACTTCTAACTTTGTAATAAAAGTTATAATTATATATATTATTAACAATATTTTTATATAGTTATTAATTATAGGGCTATTAGTCTAGCTATTTATTAATCCTATATAATATATTATTAGATAAAATTATAGAGTCTACTATAATAATTCCTAATAAAGTAATTAATTAGTTTAGATTAGGACTAGCTGCTATAATAGTTCTATTAAGAACTAGTCAGTTAGATTTAACTGCTATAATAATCTTAAAGAAAATTAATCACTCTAGAGAGGGTACTATAATAGTGCTTATAAGAACTGATTAAGTTAATAACTTGATAATAAAGATAGTTCCTAATTATAAATTAATTAGATATTTAGATATTATTATAAGAATAAGCCTTCTAGAAGAAGATATATACTCTAGTAATCTACTTAATAAGAATCTTATTAAAAGTAAAGAGAAAGACTTAAGGTTTATTTTAAGAATTATTTTAAATCTGCCCTAGAAGCCTATTAGATAGATATAGATTAAGCTTAAGAATAATATGCTAGAAGAGTAATTATAGATTCTTTTTAAAAATAAACAAGGAGAGTATTAGTTTTTTAAAAACTATTTATCTTATTTACTTGCCTTAAAAAGTATAAAAGATAAAAATATATTTAAAATATTAAGACCTATTCTATTAAAGAATATTTAAATTATGTAAAAAGGAGATATCTTTATATAGAAAAAGAAGACTAATTTTTAAGTTTTAAGCTTTAATAATAGTATCTTAGAGTCTTTATAGAAACTTTAAGATAATATTTTATATAAAAATAATATAGTTTATATACTAAATAATTTAATATTAAGATTGGTATTATTATAGTAATATTATAATAATTTAATTGCTAGCTATTTTAATATTATAAGAATTATAGAACTTTTAAAGAGGAAGTTCTATTAACTAAATATAACCTAAGATATTGCTGAATATATAATAATTTATAATACTTATTAATTAAGAAAGATATACTATTATAAGCTATATAATAAGCTATAATTATTATTTATTCCTGCTAGATCTAGTGATAGTATTTTACTTGATTTTATTATAGATCTTTTATTAAATATATATAATGATACTGTCTATAATATAGTACTAGTTATAGTAGATTAATATATTAAGTATATATAGTTTATCACAACTATAAAGAAGCTTGAAGCTAAAGGTTTTGTTATATTAATATTTGATTTAGTTTTTAGCTATATAAACTATTTATACAGTATTATATTAGATTAAGGATTAATTTTTACTAGTTATTATTAAAAAGTATTATATTTTCAATTTAAGGTCTAATAAAGATTATTAATAGCATTCTATCTACAAACTAATAAATAGATAGAATATATAAATTAAGTTTTTGAATATTATCTGTGAATATATATAAATATAAGATAAAATGATTAAGTATTATTGCTTATAGCTGTATAATTTATAGTAAATAATGTAGTAAATATAAGTATTAGAATATCTTTATTTTAAGTACTTATAGGCTTTAATCCTTATTTACTATTTAAAGAAGATTTTTTTATTATAAATCAATCTATTATTACTAACTAAATTAAATTATTAAAAGAATTAAAAGAAGAGTTAAAATGATATCTCTATATTATAACTAAGATATAAGTAAAATACTATAATTAGTAATATTAATCTATAATCTTTAAGGTTAAAAATTAAGTAAAATTTAATATAAAGAATATCTGTATTTACTGTTTTAATAAGAAATTAGATATATATTATAAAGGATTATTTATAATTATAAAATATATTAGAAAATAAGTATACTGATTAAATATCCTATATATATAGAAATAAATCTATAAAGTATTTTATATGATCTTATTAGAGCTATACTACTTATAAAATAGTACTGATCTATAGAAAGATTTCCTATTAATCTATTAAGATAATAAGAATAGAGAAATAATACTAGAATAGGAAGTTAAAGATATTATAGTATACTATTTTTATAAAAGATAAAACAAGTTATATTTATATTACTTAGTAAAATAGAAAGGTTATCTATTCTATAAGAATAGTTAGGAATTGGTTAAATATCTTACTAATATATTAGAGCTTCTAAATGAATATAATACTATAATCTTTAAAATAGATAAAACTATTATACTAAAAAGAAAGTATTGATTAGTATAGCTTTTTTCTATAAAGTTTTTCTATTTAATTGATTATTAAGGTTGATATATAACTCATATAATATTAATAAAGTTACTTTTCCTATTTCCTAAAAGGGCTTTGAGGTTTAATAAGGATTTTATTATAAAAAAAATAAGAAAAGGAATAAAAAACTTTTAAATTAAAGCTAAGGGCCTTTTTAAACTACAAAAACTTTCTAAAAAGGGGGGAAACAATCTTAAAATAACACAAAAACTAGCTAAAATACCTTAAAAATGGGCTAAAATAAAGTTAAAAGATCTATTATTTATATTTAGAGATCTTCTAATCTATATTTTAATTTTTATTCTTAAAAACTAAACTGTAGTAATGAAATAGTATTAAAATAGAGCTATATAGCAGTAAATTTAATTATTAGACTGCTTAATATAACTAGTAAAAGTATCTTTATCTTTATTATTAAACATTTCTTTAATAAGATGAATTAGAGAATTATTATTCTATATTGAATATTTAATATTAGTATTTATTATACTATATAGTTGATTATATAGATAATTAATAATAATTATATACCTACTTATATATATAGTTAAATAATTATTTTTGATTATAATATAATATTATATATTTCTAATCTTAATATATTTTATATTTATTAGAAAGGTTTATTAAGATAGAATTAGTATATAGTTTAGCTCTGAGCTTACTGCTGCAATTATAGATAAATATATTTATATTTTTAAAATAATAATCTCTTGCTATAAAAGCCTTTACTAATATATTAGTCTAAAAAAGAGTCTATAACTCTATAAATTCTGCTTTATATAGAGCTAGAATAAGCTTATAAGGGATATTATTATTTGTATAATAATAGTATTTTAAATGCTTATTAGACTGTATATAAAAAAGACCTTTTAAACCAATTATTTTTAAATAATAAAGATAGTAAGTTATAGCAAATATTAGACTTCTTATATTAAATATAGGCTGCTTAATAATTAGTATAGATTTTAAATCTATAGAACTCTTTTTTAACCCTTTAACTTTCCTTAAGCAATAATGATTTAAGTATTCAATCACTTTTTATCATAAATTGATATTATTTATAGATAAAATAGAGGTAGAATAGCTTTTTAATAATTCTTATAATATATTATATAATTAGTATTCAGACTTTAATAGTATATTAATATATATACTTTAAACACCACATAACCCTTGTTCTTTAAAGGAGATTTATTATACTTCATAAATAGCTCAATAATTATGTTTGGGGTATTACTCAAACTAGATGACTCCTCACCAGACAACTCCTCACCAGATAACTCCTTACCAGATAACTCTGCACTAGACTCATTAACAAAGGGCCCAGATAGACCCACAATAGTATCTTCTTCCTATTCAAACATGTTAGACATTGAAGATTATTATATAACTATTTAATCAAAACAAAGGTATACTTATAACAACTTAAAGTTTTTTAAACTAAGGGATTAAAACCTTAGAAGACTCTATAAGTGTGTTTTCTAATATACTTGCTTCCTTGCTATCTAAGGTATATAGATTATAATAATATTAATAATATCTATAATAATGTTTTAATATAGTCTATTATAGTTAGTATTGAATTAAGAAGTAAAAGAGAATCATAAAAAATAAAGTAAGATAATAGTATTATCAGATATATAACTATTAAGATATTAAAACTAAAAAGGAAATGAGATAACTTATAGGTAAAGATTACTTTTTATAAGCCCTTTTTATAGAAGAAGGAGAATTAATAAAAATAAATATTATTTTAAATTTAATATTTATAATAAGACTTAATATGAAAAGCTTTTAAAATTAATAAAATTATTAATAAAGGCTGCTATCTTATAAGATTAATAAATAATTAGTAAAGAAAGGAGTAAATAAAGAGAAAAAATAGATATATATCTTATTAATTAAGATATAAGAAAAAGAAGAAAAAAGAAGAAGAATAAAAATAAGAGAGAAATAAGATTTTATTAATATAAGAGAGAGATTTTTTTTAAAAAAAATATAAATAAATTTTAATTTATTATTTATCTTATACTATAAAGGAATCTTTTTATAATTATATCTATTATATACTCATAAAAAAGTTTTTTTAAAGATAAAGAATCTCTTTAATAATTAAAGAAGGATTACTGCTATTAATATTGAAGCTTATAAATATATTTATAAAACTTAAGAACAAGCTTTCTTTAAGAAAAGAAAGAATTATAAAGACTGATTCCATTACAAGATTAAGAAGACTAATCTGATTACTTAAAAGATTAATACTTTTAATCTAAGGTAGTAGTATAGAAGCTAGTAGTTAGATAGAGGTTATATAATTCTAGTAGTCTTACTGTATAGTGTTGCTTAAGCATCTTACTATATATATATATAAGCAGCAAAGATCCTATAACAATTGTAAAGGGGGATCAAGCGATTATTCTTTGTGATAATCATACTATAGCTTCTTACTTGCTCTTCGTATTCATACAGCATCTGGTTCCCATAGTAAACGGCTCAGCAAGTGTTCTGTAGCCCATACCCACATTCGGACTATCGTTCCACCCCTATCGTTACACTATACTTAAAAAGCATGCTAAAAAGGTCAAGCTATATACTCAATCTAAATACTAATAGAGCCCTTAAATAATTAAGGCTCAGGGGACCTATTTAAAGGTTTATAAAGTATTCCATGCTAATAAAATTAGTAAGAATAAGCACTATAAGGCCTAGAGAGCCTATTATACTACAATAAGGAAAGTAAAAAGGGAGTATTAGAAGGTTTTCTTATAGGGGTTGGATAAAGATATATTAATTAAGTAAAAATAATACTAGGTAATACTCTAATATATCAATCTAAATTTTAGGGGCACTACCCTAGCCTTAATTGATCTAGAATCTAAAAAGGTAATAGCAGTTACATTTAGTAAGAAAAAGGCTATTTTTAGAGAATAGATCTTTCTATAGGTCTTAGGAGCTAATACTGAGATAGATCTTCTAGAGCCTGGTAATACTTATAAACTAGCTATAGAAAAGACTATATATAGTACCTTATTTAGCTAGGGGATTGAGAAGGCTTTAAGAATAGATTTACTTAATTTTAAAGTAATCTAGCTACTCTAGTGGCTTGATTAAGCTTATATTATAATATTTATTAAGCAATACTTTAGGTTAGAGATCTATTTAGAGGTTTAGAAAACTGCTAAAAGGATTCTTTTAAGAAAACCTGGCAAGGGGGTTTATATAATGGCTAAAGTCTGCTATATAATTAGCTTACTAAAGTACTTAAGCAAAGTAATAGAAAAGCTAATAATAGATTTTATTATAGACTTTATAGAGTCCTAGAGACTCTTTTATAAAGACTAATTTAAAGGATACTACTAGCATAATACTATAGATACTATAGTGTATCTTATAAGTGAGATTAAGCATGCTTAGGGTAAAGGTAAACTTAGAGTATGCTTTTTTATAGATATTAAAAGAGCTTTTGATTATATAATTAGGTATAGGCTTATAAATAGCCTTTATAGTATAGGGATAGATAAAGATTTAGTATATTAGATAGTTTTCTTCTTATTAGAGTAGTATGTCTTGCTTATTATTAATAGGCATGCTAGTAAGGAAGCTTCTATAAATTTAGACTTACTCTAAGACTCCTTAATATCTCTAATCCTTTTTGTATTATATATATACCTTTTAGTAGCTACTATTGAAACTGCTGTCCTAAGGGTGTAAGAGCTATCCTTTATAGATAATCAAGGACTTATTATAGCGGCTAACTCTATAAAAAAGGCCTATAAAATCTTATAATATACTATAAAAATAGTAATTAAATAAGAGGTAAAGAATAAAGTCCAATTTAATCTTAAGAAAATAGAGGCTACCTTTTTTACTAGGTAGTAGAAGGCCTAGTTTGAGTAAAAGATTAAAAGAGCTAAGATCTAAATTAAGAGTATAAAGGCCCAAATCAAGCCTAATATAGTATATTAGTTAGATATAGTCCTTGATAGATAGTTATCTCTCTAGAGCTATTATTTAGCGTGCTTATAAAAGGCTTAAAGTATTAAATTATAACTTTATATACTCTATAGAGCTAATAGCTTGACCCTAGAGCTGGTCTAATAGCTATAGCAGGCTATAATGTAGGCTTAAGTGCTCTAAGGATTAAAACTATAATAGCAAGGCTAAAAATCATAGATCTAGGGCTTATAATGCCTAATTAACTATTAAGTGAGGGCTATTATAGGCATGCTCCTAAAGACACTAATAGGGGCTCTAATCTAGGAGGCTGCCCTAGAGTTAGTGAATGTACTACTTGATATAAGAAAGGCTAAGTATATAATAAAACTATTAGTATTACTAGAAGCTTACCTAATAGTGCAGCTGCTCCTGGTGATACTTAGGTATAATAATATCTATATTTAGCCTAGTAAGTAACCCTTAAATGACTGAGAATGGGCCTAGAATAGGAATAAAGCATTAAAATAGATTAGCTAAAGACTAGTAAAGTATTTAATCTAATATCTAACCAAGAACCCCTTTAAAGGGATTAAAAGAATAATAGCAAGGATATTATTAGTATTCCTAGGAATAATCTAAATAAAGGGTATTGAGCAGGCGCTGATTAAAGTAATAAATATATTATTTAGGATTACTCTCTAGTCTAATAGCTCTAGGTAGGAGAATAGGCATATAGGAGCTGGTATAATATTTTAAAGAATATTAGGAGCACTATAGGAGTGCTTAGAAATACTAATAAATATAAGATATAAAGTTTTTAATATAGAGTTTATTAGCATAGTCTTAGCACTAGAATAAATATTAAAAGAATATCTCCTAAGGCCTATTTATATCCTACTAGATACTTAAAACACTATAGAATACTTCTAAATAACCTAGCCTAGCATAGGCTAATCCCTAGTACTTAAAGCTCATAAAGCAGCCTTTAAGCTAGCCTAGAATAGATATCTAATAACAATATAATAAGTATTAGGATATAATAATATTAAAAGAAATAAGCAAGTAGATTAAGCTACTAAAAAGATCTTAATCAAGCCTATAAGGCCTAGTTTTAAAGGCCTCTTATTAGCTTATATTAAGTATATATATACTATAGCAAGAAGAAAAGCAGTAAAAGATTAAACCTATAAAAATACTGTTTAGAGGGCTTATAGGTAAGAAAGAGCCTATAAGATGCTATAGAGCTAGGGACTTAATAAGGTAGCTATAAAGGCATTAAAGCAGCTAGTAAGCTACTATTATTAGTTGAAAACTAGATATACCTTTATAGATACTTATCTATACCAGATTAAGGCCTAAGACTCTTTAGAGTATAAAGCCTGCAGTAAGCTATAGGAGATAGTTTCCTATATTCTTTTTAAGTGTTAGAGCTAATAGGGGCCCTAGAGAGTATTATATAGAGGGTTAATAGATATTAAAGTCCTTTTATCTTCAGTGGCAAAGAATAGCCCTAAGACTTATCTTTTTAGTAAATCTAAGGCTATTAAGGTGCTGCTCTAGTTTATAAATAGTATAGACCTCTTCTAGGACAAGGAGCAAGCTATTAGAGAAGTGGAATTAGGGGATTATTAGGGCTGGGAAGCCCTAGAGGATTAGGAGGATATAAGGGTTGGATAGGGGGGTAGGCACTTTAGTGCCTAATTCAGCCACCTAGAGTGCCCTTATATATTAGAACTAGGAGGGTCCTTTATAGGCATGAAGGCCTGTAAGCATGCTTAAAGGCCCTTGGTAGATGTGCCGTATGGGGGTGAGAAAGTGCCCAGATCTGTGTAATGCCTGAGACTGATAGGGGAAAAAGCCCCCGGGGCCCCTAGGGCCACGGGGCCTAGCCTACGCTACACCTGCGTCTGTCATAGCCTGTAGTGCTCTATATGGACAATAAACTTGATTATTATTATTATTTCTTATTAAAAGAATAAATATTTTATTATTTATATTCCTTTCCTATCGTACTCATTACACAAATTCCTAGCCCACGATCCCCAGTCTTGTACTAGAAAGAGGAGGAAATACAAAAAATATACTATAAATATATATATATATTTATACAGACTACTTTTCAGGGTTTATTTGATTATAAATTGGATCTGAATTTTTAAAAAAAAAAAAAAAAAACACTAAAAATGAGTATTATTATGGAAGAAAATATGGACTAGGATACTACTATTCCTCCTAGCTCTCCATTTATTGAACCCTAATCAGAAATGGACATTTTCTTGCAAAATAAAGCTCTTAAAAAAGAATTAAAAATTCAAGAACAAAAAATAAACAAAATTGAACAAGCAAAATCCTTAATATTTGATATTATTAAAATTAAAAATAATAATCAAATAAAAATAGATTTAAATGACAGTATTTTATATTTAAATTTCTTGATTATAAAAATAAAAAATCCTACTATCCTGAGCCCTAAAGAAACATTATTAAATAAAATAAATCTAAAAATTTATGAATTATCCTCCAAATTTGATTCACTTGAAAAAACTAATAAAAATAAGAATAATATTAAATCTATTATTCCTTATAATTACCCCCCAAGTCCAAAAGTGGTTATTAAGCAACCAAAAACCCTAGAGGAATCAATTTATAATAAAAATAACAATAATAATAATGAATTTGAAGAGGTTCAATATAAAAAGAAAAATCAAAATCAGTAACAAAATATCCAACAAAAGGATAATAATATTCAAAAAGAACCAATTCAACAATTAAATGCTAAGAAATTAGAACAATCTTCCAAGGATACAACTTCTAAAAACTAATTCAAAGCTAAACAGAAAGAAAAAAGGTTAATTTTACAAGTCTCTAAGGAATTTGTTAAAAATCTTCAACTATTTGCAATTAGAAATAAAATAAATAGAGCCTTTGAAAAAAATAATATTATAAAACTAGTTGTTGCTTCTATTACAAAATCTAAATCTAATCTTTCTATTATTTTAATAACAATGGAAGGATTCAGTGCTAAATTTTTAATAGAAATAAAAGCAATATGGGAGGTTTATATTCCATTTACTAATTTTTAATATGATGAAGAATGGATTAAATTAATTGCTTATAAAGTGCCTACTAAACCTTTTTTATATGAAGAAGGATTAAATTTTCTAAAAGAAGATATTAAAAAATTTAATAATATAAAATTAATTAGAACCCTAATTTAGCTTTGCCAAGAAGAGGCTAGAGCATAGAAAAATCATTCTTCTATTATTATTCATATTTCTGATCCAGAATTAGAAAAAAGAATAATAAAAACAAATATATATATTGCAGGAGAACTTTATAAGATTAAAAAGTTTATTCCTAAATATATTCAATATGAAAAATGCCAAAAATATGGTCATACTAAATTTAAATGTAAAAATAAATATAAATACAAAATCTGTGCTCAAAATCATGATTCTGATGCACATTTTTGTAGTATATGCCATTCTAAAAAACAATATATTCATATGCCAATAAAATGTGCAAATTATAACTTATCCTATATGGCTAATGACTATAAATGCCTAGAATAGCAAAAGGTCAATCCTAAAATGAGAAATATAATGCCTATAGACACTGAATAATAGAAATTAATTTTTTACAAAATAATATAGGGAGAAAATCTGATTATATGATTACCTATTTAGAAATAGGCCTAGAAAATAATATAGATTTTATATTGTTTCAAGAACCTTATATTTTAAATGGTAATATAATTTCTCATCCTGTATATAATATTATTTTATTATTAGATTATATTAGACCAAGGGTTGCAATATTTCATTTAAAAAAATCAATATTCAATTTTAAAATAATCTATAATTCTACAGATCTTCAAATTATTAATATTTTAATTAAAAACAAAAATATTCAATTAATAAATATTTATAATGAGAAAGATCGAGACAAAATTATAGATAATAAAATACCAAATTCTCTATATACAATAGAAAGAGAATTGCTAAATATAAAACTAGTAAAAAATACTATAATTGCTAGGGACTTTAACGCTCACCATTCCTAGTAGAATAAAAATATTAATAACCTAATAAGATCAAACAATCTAGTAAAATGGTTAAAAAAATATAAATTTGAATTATTAAATACACCAGACATCCCTATATGGTATAGGGAAAACTCTAATAGTTTAGTATTAGACCTGGTTTTTTATTCTAATAATTTAAATAATAATAACAATAATAATTGTTTATTATGGGAAATAGACCCAGAAATATTGTCTAGATCAGACCATGAAATATTGCTTTATTCTTATAAAAATACTAAAAATATGGTAATAAACCCTACAATTGATTTACTATATAATTTTGAAAAAGCTGATTGGAAATCCTTTTCTGAAAATATCACTAGATTTAGTAAATAATATAGTTTAATAAATCTAGATTTGGATTCACAAATAGAGCTAGAAAATCAAGCTGAAATCTTATAAAATATTATTATAAAAGCTGCAGATTTAAGCATACTAAGGAAAAGAATATATTCTAGATCTAAAGCTTAGTGGAATAATAATTTATCAAAATTAAGAAAAGATTTTGGAAAAGTAAAAAGAATATTATATTCTTATAAAAACAATAAAGAATTATATAATTCTTATATTATTAAAAGAAATATATATTTTTAAGAAATAAAAAACGCGAAAATCTCAATGTGGAATAAATTTTTAGAGGAAGCTGAGGGTAAAGAAATATTTAAAGCCTTTTTATACACAAAAAAAAGGTTTTTAAATAGATTACCCATGTTATATTATGAAGAAAATAATATAAAAAAAACAGCTATTTCCTTTCCTTAAAAATGTGATGCCTTTTTTATAATATTATTCAAAGAACCCCCTATCTCTGAGGGAATAGATCTAAATATTCTATATTTAGAAAAATATAAATGGCCTAATATTAAAGATTATGAAATAAAAAATATAATTTTTTAATCTTCAAAAAATAAAGCTCTAGGCTTAGATAAAATTTCTTTCATTATATTACAATATGCCTATAATAATATTAAAGAAAGATTTAATATTATTTATAAGGTATTAATTCAAAAAGGCTACTACCCAAATTGCTGGAAAAAAGCCTCAAGGATTATATTAAAAAAACTATATAAAAAAGATGATTTAAATCCTAAAACTTATAGGGTTATTTCCTTATTAAATTGTTTAGGAAAAATCTCTAAAAGAATATAAGCAAAAAAATTAGCTTTTATTATAGAAAACCCTAATTTAAATTTACTATATTTTGATCAAATTGGGGGAAGAATAAATAAATTATTAATTGACACAGTTTTATTATTAGTAAATAATATTCAAATTGAAAAAGAAAATAAAAATAATACCTCTGTATTATTTTTGGATATTAAAGATGCATTTGACCATATTTTTAAAAACTAATTGATTAAAATTTGTATTAAATTAGGACTACTAAGACCTCTAATTTACTGGATTATTTCTTTCCTTTCTAATAGAGAAATTCAACTAAATTTTGATAATAATAAGAGTTCTAGTACTTCTATTATTGTTGAAGCCCTACAAGGATTACTCTTCTTACTAATTCTATTT
>JBBVQN010000199.1:0-21134 GCA_038993655.1 Talaromyces verruculosus | reverse complement strand
CATGTATGGTTACAGCCGAGGGTCTGTCATAGCAGAGGCAAAGGAGTCCATCCTGCCATGCAATTGCTAGCCTTTTTAAAATGTTAGATACCATTACGCCAGAAATTCATCTAACTCACCAGATCCCTTTCAGTCGAGCTTTTTCATCCTCTTCGAAGTTGCGGACACTCTTCTCGGTGTGCAAGCCTATAGCCTGCGCCATCCGTACAGTCGTTCCGAGTAGAATCCACGCGGCGTCAGACTGACCGTGATTCTGTAACACATTTCCAAGAAGAAGGAGGGTGAGAACAGTGTTGACAGATGGACGACAGAGGAAATTCGCAATCTTCAGTGTCTGGAAAGCTCTCCGAGCTAAGCCAGATCAGTATGCATAAAGACACAACCAACTGGGGACTTACCGAAATTACGAGATGCATTTGTTCGTTCCCGATAAGTAGCATCTGAATACTGAGCGCCTGATGCTAGAGTTGCCAAAATAAGGCTGATTAAGATTGCGTACTCCGCGCTGTCCGGGCGTGAAATCTCCAGTCTTTTTGGGATTCTGCATCCTATGTAGTCTTGTACATAATGACAGACGTCGGATTCAAAGTGGTTGAAATCGACCAGGATCGGGTTGTATGGAAACGCGAAAGTCCGATAAAAATGAAAATATCTAGAGGAGTTAGAGGGATATCACTAGTGCAGTAAGGCAGACACTTAACGGACTTCGATATCTCTTTAGGATCAGGTAGAATCTTCATAATCGGCTGCCACAAAGGTGCAGACGGCTCTCTATCCATAAATGGATAGCACATACATGCGTTGAATAAACCTAAGGCAGGCTCTATATGCCTGACTAGGTCGAAGTTGGCACAGTTTGTCTGACTAAGAACAACCGAAGGCGTCGAGTTGCTCCCTGTATATTGTGAATACATCTGGCTGCCACCCAGAGGGGTTAGCTGCAACCCTTCAATAGTATTTTGTGTATTGTCATCCGGATTTTCTTTCGCAGCATCAAATTGCATTCCATTCTCTGTACCGGGCGTACGACAGTTCCTGCGACCGCGTGACGTCCCACGCCCAAGCCCGAGAGGCAGGTCATGATTACTGCCCAGATTATATCCGCATAACTGTGGATGACCACGTTTCAGGCAGGCTGAACACGGCTTTAAGTTGTCGCACTTCACCTTTCGCTGATGACAAGCATAACATGCCCTGATACCTCGACGCGACCGTCGTAGGCAGAGCTGCCGATTGACTTCGGCCTGAGATAAAGATGGGCTGGAATTCAATGTTGGGTCCATGATATTCGTATGATTCCGCTACATAACGAAGTACTCTGATAATTCAGCTGGTATCTGTGGATGAACATTGTGGATTTATCTCTTAGGGACCACACTCTATCTGAAGCCAATGATTTAGCGCACCGCATATATGATTTATGCACTGCGTATTCTAGTCTGTCTGTGCATAGAATGATGCACGCCGGATCGTTAATGACTTTGCGATTCTCAAAGTTACCGTTTGTACTGGTACGCGCGGCGGCCGGATGTGTACCGACGCTTATTGGTCAATTTGAGAGCAATGTTTCGGCGCTCGGCAACGCCAGATGGGATAGGGGATTTATAGTAACCACGCAATTGTGGAGAGTAAAAATCTACAATAAGCAACGGCCAGATGGCCTGAGGGGTTATGGACTCAATATGAGTGTATTGAGGAGATGGCTTCTGCATCAAAGAGCAGGGAAATCCAAGAGCCTCTTCTTCATGGCGGCAGAAGCAGTTGCAGGAAATGTTATCCTAAACCAAATATTGACCGGCTTTCCATCGCCCTAATATAGAGCCTTCCCTAGCAGCTAACTAGAGTGAGTAGTACTCTCGGAGATTCGGAGAGCTCGGGAGGACGGAGTCTGGAGATCGGTACAAAATGCAACGCATAGACTGCAACACCAAACCGGCCCTTCCATAAATCACGCTTTCTTTCAATCTGAAAAGTGGCACTTAATATCTTGAGATCTAAATGCCTCCATAATACAAGACTGAGATACAACATCGATCTGAAATGTCTGATCCAACCTTTTCGCCTGACACCGTCTCTCCCTCTACCCGCCCGGCTTCCAAAAGTATCGCGGACGAAAGTTACTGCGACCACAACAATCACTACCCTCGCCGCAAACGTATCGTGGTCGCTATAACAGGAGCAACTGGTGCCATTATAGGCATAAAGATTTTAGCCACGCTCCGGCGCCTCAATATAGAAACGCACCTCATAGTCAGCAAGTGGGCCGAAGCAACGATGAAATACGAAACAGACTATCATGTCTCAAATCTGAAAGCCCTTGCAGACTGCGCTTACAATATCAATGACATGGCGGCACCTATATCGAGCGGCTCTTTCCGCACAGATGGGATGATCATCGCGCCGTGTAGCATGAAGACGCTGGCAGCCATCCACTCCGGATTTTGCGATGACTTAATCGCGCGTACAGCAGACGTGATGCTTAAGGAAAGACGGAAGCTGGTACTCGTTACACGCGAGACTCCACTGAGTGATATTCATTTGAGGAATATGCTGGAAGTCTCGAAGTGCGGAGCCGTGATATTCCCGCCTGTGCCGGCCTTCTATATGAAGCCTGGCTCTTTGGACGACATAATAGACCAGTCTGTTGGTAGGATGCTGGACTTGTTTGATTTGGACACAGGAGATTTCGAACGGTGGGAGGGGTGGAGGAAGAATTGATTGAGAAGTCGCTCAAGATGAACTAGGCAATACAGGGAGAAGATGATCGCAAACTTGAAAATGTTAAATAGCCTCTTCCATTTTTCTCACGCTCAATGTGCTCGCTCTAGTCAACAATTTCAGGATACATAGTGCAATTGTGGTCTGTGGGTCATTGAGTCTTTGAGCTACCGGCAAGAAGCGTTGCAATATGAGGCGTCCTTGAAGAGGAGCAAAACCGCAACGTCAGAAATTACCCTACGCTATCGATACAAAGAATCGAATTGGTTGTCAAGTAACCCGGACTTAGTGCAATGTAAGGGATAAATCCTTCTATATTGCCTGCCAAATATGAATTAACCGCTCTTCATCTTAACTATAGGTCTAGTCAGGCAAAACGTGCTTCCTGATTTTCGCAAGTGGATTGAATGAGATCTAGCAATCAAAGATCACAACAAAGAAAACATGCCTTTTAAAGTTTGGGTTGCGTATTTATCCAAGCAAAAGAAACAATATATGACAATTTTAGCCAGTCAGAGCCTGATCTAGACAATCACCATAAGATGGAACGTAACTTTAACATTCGAGACAGATCTATGGATCTCCATGATTTCTTTAAAGTAACCTTTCTATGCCGCGCCAGAAGGGCAGAAATGCTGTCTAGATTGTAAAGACTCAGTCTCATATTCAAAAGAGCAATGATTTTGAGACTCAGCGCCGCTATACATTCCATTCTGTATGGTTTTTAAGGTGTCTCGTCTGTGGCTAACGTTTAACAGGAATTGCATATATCGGGTATGAATTACCAAGGATTTACCAGCCAATGAGAATAACGGAGTCAAAAAGGAGTAATGCAAAAATGAGTGCTGATTCTGACGAACTAAACAGTTTATATCGGACTTCATGGGGGTTGAAATACCCATGAGAATACCAAGGACTCGGGGATTACAATCCCGCGGGGTCCAAATCTGGCAAAAATGCTCGTAAACCAAAGAGTGGGAGGGGGGTGTAAGATTGCAGATCTCAGCCAGTCACATTTGTATCTGACGAGTTAATACAATGCGAGTCCCCATTTTCAGGACAACGTTTATCGTCTGGTTTAAGGGAGCACAAGCACGTGGAACATACTATGCCAAGGGAAATCATAGCGGTTACAAATTACTACAAGGTCCTTCGTTCACAAAATGTAAACTGCGAGCTTCGACTCCTGACTGGTCTTGCGGCATTCCGATCCGCCCAGGTGAGGCGGCTAATTCCTTGAGCCGATGGCCGGAAAAGTCCTCAGTTGACTGCTCCGTCTCTAGTCGGTCCCCATGCTAACTTGTCATTCTAACTGGCGTAGGTCTTATATACTATAGCTTGCGGTGTGCGATATGCATTTTACCACATAGAATTTTGGGTTCTGCCGTTTTTCTGTCAGTGGTGAAATAATCAGCCATACGACGAAACCGTGCTCATTCATTTCCGTTGATGGCGCTGCATTTGTCTATCCTCACAAGCGCCCTCGGCGCACCTGGTGTACACTCGATAGAGACTAAGGTGGACCAGGCTGCGGCCTTCGGATACGAGGCTATCGAAGTTTTCTACGAAGACCTCGAATACTTAGCGAGGAACTTACCCGGTGGCCTGACGGATGAGAACCGACAAGCAGCGGCTCGTCAGATCCGTGCACAATGCGACCGTCTGAATCTCGATATCCTGACTCTCCAGCCTTTCGTGTTTTACGAGGGGTTAACAGACCGGGATGAACACGCCTCCCGGATCGCCAAGCTCAAGCTGTGGTTCCTTCTGCTCCGGGAGCTTCGTTGCGACATGATCCAGATGCCAACCCAGTTCCAGCGCGACGGTGTCTCGGGAGACGAGGCCCTAGTCCTTGCAGACCTAACTGAGCTGGCTGACCTCTGCCTGGTGCAATCGCCACCAATACGTGTTGCATACGAAGCCATGGCCTTCGGCACTTTCATCGATACCTGGGAGGGCGCATGGGAGATGATCAAAAAAGTAAACAGACCTAACTTCGGCTGCGTCCTTGACACATTTCACATCGCTGGACGCATTTGGGCCGATCCTACCGCCGTGTCTGGCAAGACACCTGACGCTGAAAAGGCTTTGAAAGAGAGCTTGGCGAGGCTCGTTAAGGAGATTGACCTCCGGAAACTCTTTTATGTCCAGATTGGTGGGGCAGAAAGGATGGATAAGCCGCTGACTGAGACGCATCCATGGTGGACAGATGGCCAATTGCCGCGGATGGTGTGGTGCAGGGCAGCAAGGCTATTCCCTTGCGACGAACGAGGCGACTATTTACCCACCATCGAGATAGTTAAGGCCATTGTAAAGGATCTAGGATTCCGTGGTTGGCTGAGTCTGGAGGTCTTCTCAAGACACAATATGGATCCCGATCTTTCTGTGCCCAGAGAGAATGCACGTCGAGGAGCGGAAGGCGTCAAGAGAGTGATTGAACAACTTCAGTTAGAATATACTAGATAGACCAAAATTGTTCAATGTTAGGAATACGCTCCGGCATTCTGCTCTATGGAATATGCGTGATGCTCAGGGGCTGTTCTGGTGTCCTTTACTCCATCTTTAACTAATCTGCAATCGATATTCGGCGGAAGTCTGCGAGATATTCTTGATATTGTGACACGGGGTAGAATCACTGCACTATCTATTCGAGGAGAGGAGCCACGCGTATTAAAAACTAACCTGCGACTTCATGCTGTGTATACGGCCTCTTGTTTCCCATTGCAAATATGGTACGCAAGCCTCCTCTTAAATGGAATGCTTTGCAAAGTAGCTCCAGAAGCCACCGTCCAGCGTTCAAGGACAAGACTGAAATGAGAGCATTCCTGGATCAGGTTGGGCTTATGATGATACCGCCGATTGTATTATCTACTTGTGATCATGCCTAGATTGTATACTTACAAAAAATGAAGAGAATCATCCGTCTTGTTCATGGCCTAGTATTTCCATCGTTATATTTTCCGAAAGATTACTCTAACTAATCGAGGGAAGCCGCGGAAGCCGCTCGGCTGAATGAGTGTCATGGTCGCACTGGCTAAGGGGATTTTATTAATTCTGGATAGAATTGAATTAGATTAGGTGTTTAAGAATATGTGGAGATGAGGATAGGATCTAAGAGGAGCGATAATGTGTGACAGCAATTGAGTACTATTGAAGGCGTCTTAAACTAAGATAACCCCTGAGGGGAAGCTTTGCTATAGTTACACGCTTCCCAAAGATCCACGTTATCATATCAAGCTAGTGAGACGCAAGAGAGGACGGTATGGATACCATCAAAGCCTCAGCGGTATTGAAGACTGCTGAAACCTCAACAGAGTATGTCTTTCTCTATAAGCTGCAGTCACATCTTACCTTCGGCTTACAGGTCCCTTACGCATTTTCAACGTGATTGATGCTCCCTTTACCTGGAAGATTTTGCGCAGGTTGAGCACTGTGGCAATTTTCTGCTTCTTGGAGCTGTTTCATCACCATTTTATGCGCCTTCCATGGCTTTAAACTCTTGTCGAATAACATATCCATGTGTTCCAGCGGTACGCCCTTAGTTTCGGGAACAAGGAGCCAGACATAAAAGATAGAGAGGAGCTGCAGTGCGGCGAAGAGGAAGAAAGCGCCGAAGTCCATAGTGGTGAACATCTGGGGCGCGAAACGTGCCACAATAAAATTCCAGAGCCAGTTGTTCGCGGCTGCAAAGGCCTGACCCAGACTTCGCACGTTTTGATCGAATACCTCACTGCTGATGCACCAAGGGGTTCCACTCCATGAAGGCGTGTAGAAGATAGTATAAATGTAAAAAAAAGCCATTGCCATCTTTCCACCGGCAGACTCTGAAGTATCTGAATGCTCTGTCGGTCTCGCAATGGCAACATAAGATCCCACTACCCACAGTGAAATGGAGCCTCCCAGGGCACCATACATGAGGAGATTTCGTCGACCGAGGTGATCGACGAGGATCATAATCCATACAACTGTCATGACAGTTTTGATGACGCCGAAGATACCGGTCGATAGCAAGGAAGCATTTGTGCCAACGATGCCAATACTCTTGAAGACGATGGGGGAGTAGTACTATATGCCACTATTAGCAGGATGACATGCGGAATTCAGCGGATTGGGATGGCGAACGTTGATCGCGTTAATACCAGAGCCATTCTGCCAAAAGAATAAGCTCCCAGCGAGTAGCAGTCGCCACTGTATGTTCCTCTTGCGCGCCACCTCCTTGAAAGGCGCATTAAACCCAAGTCCGATTGACCTGCCCTGCTGTTCAACGCCGAGGTCAATTTGGGCAATCTCTTCTTGCAGATATGGGTGATCAATCGGGAGGTTTCGAAGTCGGGAGAGAACCTCGAGACCTTTCTCGCGCTTGCCATTGGCGATCAGCCAGCGAGGGCTCTCGTCGATAAAGAGTGAGCCTATAATGAGAATTCCGGAAGGAATTAACTGGACGCCAAATGGAATGAGCCACTGCTTGTGTGAGGGTGCAAGCGTTCTGCTGACAGCATACTAGTAGGCAGATATTAACTCAAGTCGGAGCAGACTCGGGGGAATAGGAGGTAGAACACACGTTAATCCAGAATCCGACAAGACCGCCAGACTGCCAACCAACTTCCCACATCCCTACAAGACGGCCTCGGATAGCAGGAGGGGAGAGTTCAGAAATGTAGATAGGAATGAGGTTCGAGATAGCGCCGATACTCAGGCCAGCGATGGCTCTTCCTGCATACAGAAGGGCCAATCCACGTTCTCTAGTGATGCCCAGCATAATTCCAGCACCGAGGAGAAAGACGGGACCAAAGATTAGCATTCCTACACGGCGTCCGAGAAAATGACCTGCAGGGTACGCAAGTAAGGAGCCGAAGAAGGCACCTGCCTGGTAACACGACACGATATTGGCTTGGAGGAGATCTATCTCTGACTGTGTCCGATTCTGGAACTCGAACTCCTGCTTGAAGGAGTCCAAGGCAATGGTTCCTCCGATAAAAGCACTATCGTAGCCAATAGTAGCGGCGCCCGCAGAGGCAATGGCCGCGAAGAGGTATGTCCTGAAGTTGTAGACCTCAATTGGTGTCGGACGGTCCTCTTGGACCTTCGGCAATAGACGCATGATCGAGGCCGCGGCCGTAATAAATAGGAATAAGAGAAGCAGAAACTTAACAAGAGATCAAATTTTAGCTTCGTTATGTCGAGAAGTTATATTGAGAATGATAAGCGCCGAAGGATAACACGGCGGCATGTCAATAAATAGATGGGAGCAGAATCGGGTCGGATGCCCGCAACGAATGGCGCCCCATGGGGTGGACTAGCGCGCCCCGGAAAAGCGGTGGCTGTCTTCCCAAGCATGGTCAACGTACAAAATGCCTGACATCAGCGCAGGGTCATTCAAGAAATTTTGTTCACCGCTTCATAGGTTAAGAAAACTTCCGGCTTTGCGATGGGGTGGTAGTAGTGGTGGACATTATCCGGTTGCGAGGGCGGACAGCTTACCACGGCAATGACCTATTCCGACTGCTTGCTGAGTCTACAGCAGCCTGGGAATGACGATCTCCCCGGATATATGCAGGAGCCGAGGTGGACGTGCTCGTGCGGGAATAAGTGAATTTTTCCTGCCAGCTGAAGCACGGTAGGCCTTCGGGTGTCCAAAGAACCGTCGAGCGAGTGATGTGTCTCCGCTGCGTTGATAACCAAGATTTAAACCTCGCACGCTCAATATTAACGTAGTTATCAGGAGAGCATTGTTTTAAGTGATTTAGAAGTAGTAAATCATTCAAGGGTTTCAGACTTTGTCGGATAAACCTTGCTGTCCTTGCCAGCTCCCAAATGGGGCGACAGGAGCCAACAGGATCCCCAGATTGAGCACTCGAGATTCAAGACCCTGGTATTATCCTAGACTAAAACTTACCAGAAAAAATATCACCCCGATGTTCACCAATAAAATAAAGCTTTCAATGGGGATTTCCCTAAAACGGGTGAAACGCTGCGTGGATGCATTCATATAATATCCAGTTTCTGGTTTATTGTTACGGTTTTTTCAGGCCGAGCTACCGAGTGATCGCGACGCCACACTAGGCGTATTCAGGCATACTACTTCACATTGCGCTGCACTTATTATTGAGTGAAAATGTGGCGTTTATAAGCTACATCTGTAATCTCTAAAAATCTTGTCCATTCATTTACTGAGGCGGATAGTTCGTCATACATCCAACGTATGCGCTTCAGAAGATGCATTTTCCTTCCTTATGCCAGCCTCACATCGTACCTATTACGCATCATTTATGCTCCCTGCGACAAACCCAAGATTGCCGAAGAAATCTAGTTCGTTGATACTGCTACAGTCGGTGTTAGCCAGGTGACGTCCCGAGCCGTCTACAGGGGCTGGACCAGTGATCTCACCGTTCGCGGTCGTCAAGGGCCGCAATCTCTTGAAAGATAGAATCCATTTCTCTGCCTGGAATATCATTGACGAGCGGAAACCCATCCATTACTTCATCCAGATCTGAATGGCTTTGCTGGACCTTCCTCAACTCGCTGTCAGTAACCTGTAGCTTCTCCACGGCACTAAACTGTAACAATAATCTCGATCACTCACATCCAGGAAATTTGACATTCCAATTCCCACACACGAATTCTTTCCCTGTTCCGAAACATTGTTGCCGATGTCACATAAGGTTGTGGGGTTTCTATCTATTAATCCACCTGCATTTTCCATGTTAAAAGGGGTGTTGACATCGCTGAACGGCTTATCGTTGAGCGTATTATTCGCAAATAATTTGCCCGCTGCGGCTTGGTTAGAATGCGAGGATCTCACAGCTTTCGCCTCCCTTCTGTTTTTACCAGAGGCTGCCATAATTCTGGGTGTCTTGGCGAATGGGCTTGGTATGTTTGCTGTTTGTTGTTGGTCAAAGACGAAGGGTAGGGGGATATACTCGTCTTGTTTGGTAAAATTCATCGGATGGAGCGGCTGTGTGGGAACCACACCTGAGTCATTTTTGGACCAGGACCAGACGGCTTCCGTCTGCAACAAGAATCTGTGTATGCAATCTTTTTGCCATCTGGGGTTGCTCGCAGCCGCTTCAGCCACAGCGGTGGCACAGGTCGCCGCTATTGCGGCGAAGACCCGGAACATAGCGGGTATAGTACGCGGCGGAAACAACTTTGTGTAGTTATCCGCAAGCTCACAGAGGTCATTCGCATACTCTGCGGCAACAATTTTATCAAACTGATTTATGCCGGAACTCGTAGAGTATAGGTAGAACAACAACCATGCTGCCGTGTGCCCTAAGTGCAGAAGCACCACATGCGGAGTCAAGATTTCCACTGCTTCAGGCGGGCTCAATGCTGCCACGGATATTCCACAATATGATGGAAGCTGTTTTTTCCAGTCCTGGAGCCTCTCCTGGAATGCCGAATACTCCGCTGCACCCAACGTGCCTCGAACTGTCGTCGAAACGAAGTCGTTAAGTATCCCGGTCAGGCTGCAAAGGCAGCCGAAGATGCTAACCGTCCGGGAAGGGGAAGTTCTCGATGGTGAATGCTCACCCTGTGGTGATAGATGTTGAGAAGATGCCCATGGTGCCCACTCCTCAAGTGTATCATCGCCAGCTAAGCCAGGCACATCCAAATCGCCCTCTTGTAATGACGGGGACCTACCTAATCGAATGCACAAGAGAGTTTCGAGAATGAAGAATCCAGCTAGGGTTTCTTCCTTCTTTCGATTCTCAGGACTTGGTGCCTTTTTTGAATCCAGATGGTTCTTCCCTAGTCCAATTTCCTTTGAGATGCGGATACCCCATCCGGCTAAGTGCCAGGATGCAGACCAGGACCCAGTCCCTAGATGAATAAAAGCAAGTATCAGAATAGCTTGCAGGTGACCCATTCCAAAACTTGAAGGGTCATCCGGTATTAAACTTTGTGCAGCAGTGAAAATATCGTCGTTCGTAACCTGTAGGTCATCGTTCAAAGATTGCCCAGGAACGCCATCTTTCACCGAAGGTGTACTAAATGATGCGTATGCCAAAACGGCCCAGAGCACAGCTCGTTGCGATGGTTCTATAGATGCGTCGTTGCCGCCTTGACCATTAGCACAGTAAAAGCTGCGCAAAACAGAGGTCTTGTCAAGGATCGGAAGCCAGCATTGAGTATAAGAGAAGTAGGCCTCAATAAGGTCCCAGGCACGGGGCGGTAAAGACAGAAGCAAACTTGGGTGTTTGAGCTCTTTGTTGACCGGATGGAGCGGGGAAACCAACGTCGAAACCGGTGACCTAAGGGAATAGCTAGGTGGTGACTGGATGGACGAGGCACATGATGGAGACCTGGGAATGCAACAACGACAAGTTTGTTGTCCAGTTAAATTATCTGTGCAGTTGACAATGCTGGGACTTGTGAAAGCTCCATGAGTAAGAAGCTGTGCTGCGTTGAACGCCTGCAACGGAGGCAAAGGCGCATTTGAAAGCAAGGTCTCAGTTTCTGTGTCGTCGTCATCCTTCTGTTTCTCGTTCATAGCGCCTAGGGTGGGCAGAAGCTTGTCAATCTCCTCTGCTACCCGGCTCTTCCTCCAGCACTGTAGCATTTGAGCCCGCCATTTTGGCCCCGTAGACTTGAATGTTTGGGAGAGAAGCTGGAGTACAAGATCCTCACTTCCAGGTACATTGCAAAACACAACTGCCCACAGGATCTCGACGACGCGCACGTAGCCTGCAGGCAGGCCACGACGGCGGCTCAAGCCCACGTGATAAGTGCAAATATGCTTGGTAGAGATACACGAAGAACAAGAGGGCTGCTTCCCATCGCACTTGTCCTTGCGGCTCCGGCACCGGTCACAGGCTAGTGACACTCGAGTCCTGTGGCGTGTCTCACACAAGTCATGATTGCTAGGTTGCGAGGGCTGTTGTGCACCCATCTTCACGTGATTACAATAGTCAAAGTGAGTCAACAGTTCGCTGCTATGTCGTGTATGAAAACGGTGGTGCGTATGAAGAGAATCAAAGTCAGCAATGGGGAAGCGGGGTAAAGAAAGATTGGGGAAGTCGAAGCTAAAAGCACCCCTAGCATTCTCGGGGGCGGAAGCCTCGTTGCCTGGTCTTTTGAAATAGGCTGGGCCTAGTTGAGACTTTAGCCGGGCTGTGGGGAAGAGATCCCCGCAAGTTGCCCTCAATCTCCTGCCGTCCATTGCGCTGGATAACTATCTTGTGAGTATCCCTCATATTTAGGCACCACATTAGCAGCGGATCCTTACTCTCCAGCACGCAAGAGTAACGACAGCAGCAGCGTAATGGACTACCCACTCTGTAATACCTGGAAATCCTCCCCGTATTCCTCTCCATCGGACTCTCGATGGACGTTGGACCGCCGCATCACTTCACCGTCTCATCAACCGTCCCATCCACCATCCCAACTGCCGCAATCGACGCCAAATTTCAGCCTCTCTAGCACTAGTACTCTCAGGGGGCGATTTGACCCATCGGCCTCAATTGTGCTGGTCGGTATCTGCAGCACTGGAAAGTCCACACTAGCGCACATCGTCGCCAATGCCCTGGGATGGCGGCTGACAAGCACCAAACAGTGCTTCGAGGGGGCTACTCAGATGTCCAGGGCCATCTTTGTAAAGACTTACGGCGAGTTAGAGTGTCAGCGCAAGGAGATGGAAGTCCTGGAGCAGATGCTCAAGGACTATGCGCACCACAGCGTTATTGACTGCGGCTCCAGCTACTTCCAGGGTGGAGGCCGTCAGCTCATCCGCGATTTTTCGCAGACACATCCTGTTGTCTACATCTTGCGGGATGCCAAGGACATCAAGGCTCACTTGAAGTTGAAGGATACGAAGCGTGTCGACCGCCTGCTGCTGGCAAGCGGCAGTATTTATCGCCTTTGTTCCAACCTGGAGTTCTACAATCTTACTGACCGTGTTGCCCCCACACACAAAGCTAGCCGACATCTTCCGCCGTCTAACAGTCCATTCCTGTCCCTCAAGCGTCTCGAACACGATTTACTGCGCCTGCTATCCTCCGTCGCCACTGCTGCCATGAGCTACCTACATCCGGCGATTACCTCACCCGACGACCGTATCACCAGCGACGCTGAGCCCTATACCTACGCACTCTGTCTGTCCTATTCCACAATTACGGCCGGTGGTGTTGATTTTAACAATCTGCCAAGCGCGGACTCTATCCAGTTGGTTATCGATCAGCCTGGTAATATCGACCTCGGCGACCAGAATGCGGCCTCGGGCAATCCTTCCCTCGACGCAATCAGCAGGGCGTTTGCACTCATCAGGAGGCACTCCAACGCTCCAATAATCTTTCATGTGCAAACTACCATTTCCGATGCCTCTAAGGCGTCTTACAGTTTGCCTAATCATTACTATTTCACCTTGGTTCATCATGGCTTGAGGCTCCGCCCTGACTATATCACTCTGGACATTAGTCGCCCGCGCAGACATGTGGATCATGTACTGTCTAACAGAGGTCCATGCAAATTAATCGCACATTTTTACAATGAATTCTACGATGATAGTGGTTGGATGTCTGATCTCCGCTGGAGTCAATACCGCAAAGCCGTTGACGTTAAGTGTGATATGGTGCGGTTCATCCAGCCGGCCCGGTCGATCGAAGATAATGAGAGTGTTCAAGCTTTCCGCACCAGGATCCGAATGTCTGAAGACAACCGTATGCCCGTGATCGCATACAATGTTGGGCCACTGGGGCGGTCATCAGTCTACCTCAATAAGTACTTCACTGAAGTAGCCGTTGATAACAAATGCGATGGGCTCTCGTCCCTGACTGTGGAGAGACCGCTCCTGACGCTCCGACATTGCCAAGAGGTCCTCTTCCGATGTCACACACTCTCAGCTAAGAAATTCTGGGTATTTGGAGCCAGCATTGCACACAGCCCTGCTCCGGCCATGTTCGGTGCTGCATCCAAATCGATGGGTATGCCACATCAATTTTCGCTCTGTCAGACTTCGTCGCTGGACAAGCTCCTGGGCATCATGCAAGATCCTGAATTCGGCGGAACCTCGGTCTCCCTCCCATTCAAGATGAGAGTTATACCATTGCTGCACTCAATAAGCGAATCAGCTAAAGCGATTGGGGCGGTTAACACCATTATTCCACTGAGAACGGTGCTACCCATCGCAGGCATAATGGAGACAGTCGACGGTGGTCCTTCAGCGTTCTGCAACACCTTCCATGGCCATAACACTGACTGGGTTGGTATCATGTCCTGCATTCGTCGCGGGCTGTCCGTGGCCAACATGATTAGACCAGGAACGACAGGCTTGATTATCGGCGCTGGAGGAATGGCGAGGGCAGCGGTTTACGCAATGATGCAGCTCAACGTGGGAACCGTCTTTATCTACAACCGCACGTTGAGACACGCAAATGAGCTAGCTGATCACTTCAACTACCTCCCGGCTAATCGCAAGGGCAGTGCCCACAATGTATCACCGGCGCCTGACCTCACTATCTCTGATGACCCTCAGAAGACGGAGCCGATCGAGACCCAGCTTGACTGCAAGACTACCGTTCGAGTCATAGGATCATTGGACGACCCATGGCCACCCGGCTTCAACGACCCGACTATCATTGTCTCTGCGATTCCATCCGAGAGCGTCGCGAATAGCCCACCTGCTAACTTTGTGATGCCTTTACCCTGGCTTAAAAGTCCCAACGGTGGAGTTATCATTGAGGTGAGCCATAACTATGATGTATTATCGAAGCGTAGAGCCTAGTGCTAAACACCTGTTCACAGCTAGCGTACAACCCTCTCATAACCCCACTCCTCCAGCAAATGAGGGCAAGATCTCACCTCGGTTGGGTCACCATTGATGGTCTTGAAGTGCTTCCCGAGCAGGGGTTTGCCCAGTTCACTCTCTACACTGGTAAGCCAGCACCTCGACGCTTGATGAGGGAGGCAGCGCTACGTAACTATAAAGGAAACGTTGGATGGGATGAGGCGGAGATACATGAGAAACTTAGTCGCATTGATGAGGTTACATTCTGAGCAGTGTCCGGCACAAAAAGGTAGATTTGGGCACAATAAGAGTGCACCTGATAGTTAATGTGCGGAAGCAGGCTTCTGCTTACCCGGCCGCTGCAATCAATCGATGACTGGCGAAGGCCAAACGCTTATTGTACTAAATAATGTTCGTGGTCCTGAAGTAACGAAGTGGCTATACTAGGATATCCTCACCCTCCACCCACTGCTTGCACTGCCAATACAGCATGTCATGTTTCTCGTGGTTAATCGTGCCAATATCCCGTCGGTGACCAGGCATATCTAGTAGCACTTTGACGCCCATGGTAGCCTCCTGACAGTATGCCAAATATCTGTAGCCAGATGGATAGGTCGTGAGCTTTTCCTCATCCAGTTTTGGCACCTTAGCCGGATTCACGGGTATGAGCTTGTCCTTCTCATACCAGTGGCGAACAAAGCGAGCGCCCCAGTGATTGCCAACCTTTTCAAAGAAGAAACAGAAGCGGCAATCGGTCTCGACGTCCACATCAGCACCATCGAGAATGAAGCGTTGCGTGATGGTGGCCTTGAGTTTCGTCACAGCCCGAGTGGCTTCCTGGTTGATGTCGGTAGTGGAACCGTGGCAGCGGTGCATGATGAAAGCGCCTTTATCCATGCCGACTTTAGAAATTTCTATGAATTGATCAAACAGCACCCGGCCGGACCATGTCGTGTAAATGTAAGCGCCTGGATGGAAAAGGGAGGCCATGTTTTCCCACTCGCATGCATCCCTAGATGATATATATGAGCAGCCGTGACATCGCTAATCCTGCGTTGGAGAGAGCCGCGGATGAGGAGTTGGAAGGACAATGTGAGCCAGAATTCACCTGTAGCAAGGCCAGCCCTCAGCTAACTCTCGAAGCTTGAACCTCTCCAGGGCCAGATGGTCTGGTCCGTTGTTGCGGATTGCCTTGTCAGGCCAAGAGCCCTCTGGCAACGAGTGGAGGTCGACCATGGTGAAAAGATTTGAAAATAGTTACGATAAAATCTGGTTGGTGATGTAGAACAGCATGTACTAACGGCGGATTTTCCGATATATCTGTGCACATATTTCATGAGACAAGGTTCGTGGGTGAGACCTTCGCAGAGTCCGGGAGATGATTTATGCGACCGCCAAGCAAGTACTCTTCCGTCTGGCGTCAGAATACTGCATGGAAAATCTTACATGCCCCAGGTATGTAGGAAATAGCCGAACGCCTCGACAGGTACGACTGAATTGCTGCCATGGATTAAGATAATCTACGATCGAGTGAATCGCTGCAAAAACACCATATCAGCGATAAATTGGAACATTATATGCCAATATTGAGTAATTTTATCACAATCTTCTAACTCAGATTCGTTCGATGATTAGAGGGTGTATGCACTACTTTAAGCGTCTTCCATAGGCACCGTTCCAGGTAAATAGTTATATTCTGATCGTTGAAAATATAAGCCAGTTTTCCGTTATATTATAGAATAATCATCGTAGCTACTAACGGTTACACTTAAGAAGTTCACTGTAATGCCATGCCTACCATAATAAACCACCGCGGGTTCGGTATAGGGAGCGAGTGTGACTTCCTAGATTTATCCTCGTCTATGGCCAATCTCTTTGAAACTTTGAAGCTCAAAATCTACCTGTCACCCTCCTACTGCTCAATTCACCTTGCATAAATCCCGCAGAACTTCTGTCGATGTGGTAACTTTCACTCCTTTCCCTTCATATGCTTCGCAGCAAACTCAATCGCGGCATGGTATCCAAACACCCCCATGCCCATAACGAAGGCATCAGCCTTGTCGGTGAGATAACTGTGGTGTCGGAACTGTTCACGTGTGTGGGTGTTGGTGATGTGAATCTCAACAAAAGGTATACTGACAGCCAGCAGGGCGTCGCGCAGGCCGACGCTGGTGTGAGTGTACGCCGCCGGGTTAATGATGATGGCATCGATGTCCCCCCGGGCCTTGTGTATCCGATCAATGATGGCACCCTCGTGATTTGATTGAAAGAATTCAACACTGGCGCCTAGCTCTTCGGCATGCTTCTTCACGTTCGTCTCAACATCGGCAAGTGTCGTGCTGCCGTATATGTGAGTCTCCCGGGTGCCTAAGAGATTCAGGTTGGGTCCGTTGATAACAAGAATCTTTTGAGTCATGTTGGCAGTTGAGACTTCAGATGATCTGCTGTCGCGCATGAAAGAAGGGAAAAGGCACAGGATCAAAATGACTGTAGATATGTGAGGATTGCGACACCGAAATCAGCAGACGGGATGTCGAGCTACGCATATATCAGGGTTTTGGAACTACTAATAGGTAAACTAATTCCGCCGTGACACAAACCCCGCACCTCCATTCAAAATCCTTTCCCGACCCGACATTAGAAGCAGCGGATATGGAGTCCGGAAAGTTTACTTGAATTTGCCCGAAAGAAAGAGGGGAAGAAAAGAGAAGGTGGAAGGGTGGGAGGTGGCGGGTGAGCGGAGGCGTGACCGGATAAGATTTAGCCGTTCAACGAACCACGGACAGGGGGTTTAGAAAGTGGTGAAAAAGTGAGTATAAAAGACATTCAGCGTTGCATGAGGTAGCGGATCAGCCTCAAACAGCCGGGTATATCAGACTACCATTGTGACGGAGCAGCATTGTTACTATTCGAAGTGCTCGCCATGGGTTCTTCCATCCCTAAAGTCCTCATCGCCATTATCGGTGCCGGCCTCATTGGACCTCGACATGCAAGAACTGTGGCAAAATCTAGCGATGCTGAACTCGCCGCCATCGTTGATCCTATGCCTGCTGGGGCGAAGCTCGCGGCCGAGCTAAACGTTGCTCACTACAAATCCGTTGCCGAGCTACTAAATTCTGAGCACAAACCCGCAGCAGCTATCATATGTACGCCCAACCACACTCATGTCGATGTGGCCAAAGAGCTATCGTCTGCAGGCGTACATATCTTAGTCGAAAAGCCATTCAGCACAGATATCGAGAGCGGCAAAGGACTCCTCAAGCATCTCAAGACGAGTGGGGTGAAAGTTCTAGTAGGGCATCATCGCCGATTTAATCCTTACATGGTCACAGCGAAGAAGATCGTTGCGTCTGGTTCTTTAGGGAAAATTATAGCTGTCAACGGTCTATGGGCGACTTTCAAGCCACTAGACTACTTCGACCCTCCTACGGAGTGGCGGCGGGATAAGTCTGGCGGGGTCGTTCTGATTAATCTAATCCATGAGGTGGACTTGCTTCACCACCTCTTTGGACCGATTACTCGCGTACACGCGGAGAACACAATTTCCCAACGAGGCTTCGAGGCTGAAGAGGGTGCAGCCATTACGCTTAGGTTCAAGTCTGGCGTGGTTGGAAGCTTTATTGTCTCCGACAATTTACCGTCCCCGTACAATTTTGAAGCAGGAACGGGCGAAAACCCTTTAATCCCTAAGACTGGGCAAGACTTCTATCGAATTTTCGGGTCCAGTGGGGCTCTGAGCGTACCAGATATGACGAGATGGTCATACGACGGTGTCCAGAAAACGTGGTATGAGGAGTTGGTACACGAGAAAATCGGAGTTCCCGATGGAGTTCCATTCGAGTTACAACTAGACCATTTCATCAAAGTTATTCGTGGCGAGGAGCAACCTAGCTGCACAGCTCAGGCTGGTCTTGCTGCTCTTACTGTATGTCAAGCGGTGAAGGACGCGTTGAGGACAAACGCAACGGTGGAAGTTGAGTCATTCGATCTCTAAAGGGATTAATACAACTGGAAGGCATGAATTAAACCTTCCCTGCTATCTCTCATGTCATGACGTAGGTTATAGAGATCTAGACTTCGATTCATCATGTACCTTGCCATAGCCTCCCAGTAGCCTTGACATGTCCCAGGCAGATGAATCTCAATTTCCCTACCGCTCCGTCTTAGTACTTTGAGTTAAGTGACAGCAAGCTCTCTACGCAGAAATGCAGAGTTTGCTCTGGGGTGATTCGGACGATAAAGCTAAGGTAACATAGGACTGGAATCAACCACACATTAGTTGCACTTCGCGGCTACAAGTCAAGGAATGATTTTCATAAGGCACTATTCAAAGTAACGTCGAAGATATATTTGTAGCGCTCATTCTAGTGCCAGAGATATTCTTCGCAGTCCTTCCTTTAGATACTCCTGGGGTTGCGAAAAGACGATCCGAAACCAGCCAGGTTCGCCGCCGAAGACTTCCCATTCTGCAAGATACACCTTCTTTGAGAGTAGCTTAGCATTCAGAAAAGTATCAGCATTAGCCTTACGGCTTGAGCCCCTGTCTCCAGACTGCCTTCTCAAGTCAGCCCATACAAAGATACCCGCGTTACCCCCTGCATAATACGGAATACCATGCTGCTGGAGATAATCCGTTACCAGCTCATAATTTTGGGACAGTCGCTGTTTGTTCAACTGGATGAAACGACCAGTGAACTGATCGTCCTCCAAGATCGTGGTAGCGATATGATCCGCTACGGACGAAGGGCAGCTAAAAAGGCTATAATGGACGAAATTCGTAAGCTGATGGGCAGTACTGCTATCAACCTAGCGCTATATACTCACGAGAGAGAAGAAAAAGATGCTTTAAGCGAGGAGTTTCCCTGATCTATGAGAAAACCAAGGCGAAGACCATTAGCTCCGAAGTCCTGACTCTCTCGTCGTTAGCTACCTTAATAATTCATTGCCATGCTAGAAACATGTCACATACCTTACTCATACCCCAAAGAACATGAACTAGGCTAGGATCAATGAGGCTTGCAAGGTTGACGGATAAGAGAGAGGTGAAGGAAGGAGCTTCAGGAGCTGCTCTATTATCCCACACAGATAGACCATATACTTCGTCGCTAATGACATGAATCTGATGTTTCTGGCAGAATTTCAAAAGCGCTTTGAGAACGTCAGGTGTATAGCATCGACCTGTCACCGTTAGTCGTTAAATTTGCAGAACCGTCAGGTTCCAGTCACCTAGTGGATTATGAGGATTGCAGAGCACTAAAGCCTTCACTGCCACGCCATCATCCTTGGCTTGGAGAAGGGCGTCCTCGTAATGTTTCACCGCATCCAGGCTGAAAGGGTCAGTCTGCCCAAAATGGACCGCTACTGTTCTAACACTGTAGTGAAGACTGATCAGTCCATAATCATCAACATCCCAAGGACATGTTTTGACCTTGCTCGGGCATTGAAGTCCATCGGAAAAGTCCCGTAGTACGGCCGGCCAAGTAGAAAGGCATCCCCCGGATCCGCAAGCAACCAGGCGAGCATCTCATTAGCGTTGGTGACACCCGACAGGACAGAAACATGATCAGGACTCAGTGGAGTATGTGGATGGAAGTTGTTGTTTAGGAAGCGAGAGACTGCTACTCGAAGACGCTTACTGCCTGCTGAACCGTCCCCGTATGTCAGCGCGTGCTGTTGCAATTCAAACTGTAAGGATCATCGAAATTGGTGGTTAGACAAGGCATATTACAGGAAAACAACCGCATCGGAATAGAAACGCCTACCTTGCTGTTCACGAATTGAATCATTTCATCATGCATTAGTAGCTGTCAAGTGGGAGAGTAAAGTCAGATCTATCAGGCCTTTATTGATTCCCCAGACTGACACGCAAACACCCACATTTTCAGCAATACCCAAGCTGACATATCCATCCGGATTGAGCTCAGGGTGCCAGAGATTGTCTAGAACATCTCGGAAGCCTTGCAAAGCGCTTCCCCGTTCAACCGCCTGTTTCCCGCGGATCGACAATCGCCCATCGCATTGCTCTTTATCCATCTTGCTTTGTGTTGACCTTGTTCCTTGTCGTTCAAACTTTTATCTCCAGTGATAAGAAGGACCATCAACAGGGGTTCATAGAAAATTCGATCGAAGCTCTGGTAAATGCTCACGTGACTCTCTGAAGTTGAAATCCGGTTGCGGAGACTTCCATACTTGCTCTCAAATTGGCCAATAACGCGTGTCAGCGCAAGCCATACCGCCCACAAGCGGGGACGGCAGTGTGGGCCTCAAAGGCACACCCCGATATTGATATTGAACGCTACAATAACTTTGACAGTTACTGGCTGAAATATTATACTACGGTAGACTATTTGCAGTCAACCTTGTACTGCAAGCTTTGTAGAATTTCAATCACCTGAGGTAAAGATGCTAGTATCGATGTGAAAGAGACCTCTTCCATTAGATCACTGCTTAATGATCATGGAAAGCTCCGATCAAGATCTCAATCAGTGGCTGAACTACGCGTATTCCGTAGTATGCCGTAGATTGTGTGACTTGACTAGGGCTGCCCACCGAGCGCCGGGATCGATAAGTCGGCGTCATTGATCAAAACGAAAGCGAGATAAGTAGGGTGGTCATCGCCAAAAAGTATTGGCAGGCCCATGAAAAAAGGCTTGGAATACGCCATGATGTAATAACGCGCGATCAAGAAGGA
>JBBVQN010000198.1:0-21028 GCA_038993655.1 Talaromyces verruculosus | reverse complement strand
CAAAAGAGGTAAGTTCGACGATTGGGCTGATCTCATTCTACAACCGACGCTAACAATTTAGAAGCATATGGTGATTTAATTCCGATAATGCAACAGATCCTTGATCACCAGAATCCGATCGAACTCTGTTACTTCTCATACAGAAGTCGGCATTCCACATGGATAACCAAGCTCAAATTTCTTGCCTCGCAAGAAGAGCAAAACCTGGGTTTGGATGGCAAAAGATCGCCGTTTTACTTAGTTCAGCATCACATTGGAAGGCTATCTCACCATATAAAAGCACCGAGAGAGCTCATTCAAGATTCTCGTCATATGGAACAAGTACTACAGACCTACACGGTGGAGATTGTTGAGCTTCTTCCTGGAGTGCAGATACCTATGCGTGACACACACACCAATCTCAAAGGTATCCTGAAAAGAATGTTCAGGGACGATGATGCTAAGGAAAAAGAACTGGTCGAGGAGGAGCTTCTGAGTATGGATAAAGTCTCAGGAACCTTTGACACATTCCTGGATTGCTACAAGCAGGCTGGCGTTGATGTTGATGTACATGCTGAGATCAAGGTCTTGGAGCATTTTTATCGGTCAGAACTACGCTTTGCGGGAAACGATCCTTTCATCGCTTGCAGTAAGCCGGCATGTCTCTGTTGTGAATTGTACTTTAAGTACCATCCTGCTCGCATCGTGATCCCGGCGTCTCACAAAAAAGTCTGGACGAAATGGAGCCCCCCCTAAAGTCGAGTATGGTGCCAACCTGAGTGATCGAGCCATAGAGCAAAGGAAGATCCTAAGCAAAATTACCGAAGATCTTCGCGAGGAGATCATCAATCAAGTTTTGCAACGCTCAAAACACAGCCACTGGCATCCCGACTCGAGGACGGGTATCAGAGATTCGCATATTGTGAATCACCAAGTGGTTTCGATGCTGGCAGACGACTCAGAGATATCGGACTCCGAGTCCAACCTTAGTTTCTCGGATGGCTCAGAGAGAGAGGACGTCTCAGACGTTGAAGAAGGTGGTGGTGTTTCTCTCTTAGTCTAGGTTCTTTGGAGGGTATGTCCCAAGATGGTGATCCCGGAGGGCAAGCCGAATCCGGCCGCGCCGGTACAAATCGATAATCTAAGTTACCACTATCTTGGATGAGATAAAGATAGATGGAACAACGAGATACCATTGAAGATATCGTATACTTGTACTTGCTACTACTTAAAAGTATACGGTATAAAGTAAATTAAACGTGGAGGACTGGATATATAAGGACGCTCTTTACCATCACGTATTTAGTTCTTCATAGCTCTTTAATCTAAGTCACTTCATACCAGACTTTGACAGTGAGAGTCAGCAAGTCATTCTAACTCGTACAGACACCAGGCTGTACGGGGGATCTCTTTTATCTTAGTTACGCTAAGGCTCCCAGTTCGACTATTGTTACTTCGTTTACTCAAGACTACTCTATCGATCAACCCACTTAAACCTTTGTGTGGTTCAACCAAGTCTAGCGTACCCCGACACATCACTGTTTAACTAAGGTGGATCCAGGTCCGTGACAAAGGAGGTTTCGAATCTGTCTGTAAGCATGTTCCTCAAATAGGTTTTAGGGATAGTCATAAGTTAGTTGTGGTAGCCTGTACATCGCTTAGTTGCGACGGGTCAGGGTAAATAAAACACCACCACCACCGTCTGTAAGCACATTGAACCGGATCCGTCGCAATATTTGCCGCTAAATCTAATCACTCTAGATGTTGTAGTCTACCGGCCACTCAAGGGTCTCGATTTAGATCCTCTGCTGGTCAGTGCCAGCATGTAATTGAGAGCCCCATTACCGTGTGCTGTAATGGTCACGGAATCATCGAGGACCATGAATGCGCAATACTCGGGCCTAATTTTACTGATTTCTAGTCTACGGGGTATGATCAGGTTGCTCGAATGTGTAGGGACTTGGGCGGTGTTTCATCACACAGGGCGTTTTATGTCGCCGGAACGGAGGTTAGATGTAGTGGAGACAAATAGCTGAAACGGAGTATACCATAACATTGATATAGCTGAAGTTCTCTCCACTACCGTTCGCATTTCTCTTCACAACTCTTTCGCGCGATTCTCGAAACCGATTCACTCCCACAAGACACCTATGAAGTACTGCAACATGGTTCTTCATGTGGCACTAGCCACTTTTACCAGGATTAAGTCAAATCCACCATCTTGCATGTCTGCACACAAGGCGCTCCTGTCGGATGATAGACAGATGCTGAGAAGAGGTCCCTCCACCGTTTTCAAAGTAAAATGACCCTTTCGGGCCAATACTTCCTGCTGGACTTCGATTGATCCTTTACCTCTGGTTAGTTAACAGCCCATTATTCGGCGGAATATCTTACTTTTGGCTTCGTCGAGCCGTTGCTCGAGAGTCTTGTACAGTTTCGTCAGGAAACGCTGATAGTCTTCGACCGGATGACGTGTATCCATGACGCTGATGTGGTATTGACAAAGCGAATATAGAATCGGTTGTCTCGTGTCCCGCCAATTCTTATCAGATTGAAAAAGAGTCTGCAAAACTTTAATCTCAACACTGAGGTGGCGCAAGAATATGCCAGCGAAAAAAAGACTGTGGTGAAATCTCCCTAGAGGATGAAAAAGAACTTTTGGAACAGAAGCCAGAGAGCTCTATGTTACAGTACAGATATAACCTAAGTTCTTTGCAAGAGAGCCAGCCAATTATGTATCCACCGCTCGATCGAGCCCATGGCCTTTCCGTTTGCTTCACTCATTCGTTTGTATAACTTTGAATTCTGGAAGCGGCGGGTTGCCGCTGTGTAACTCAAACAGAATGATGAGAAATATATACTGGATCCACCCACATGGCGATGCTGCAGGCACTTCGCTTCGCCTCCGAATGTGTACAGACATCGTCACCTGCGACAGCTGTGTTCTGGTGGCTGATGCACCAGTCAAAGTGGCCTTGTTGGAAACATGCGCCCGTCCGTTGCGATCCGCACTGGGGACTTGCTCCGTCAGCTTTTACACCAGCTAGGTTCGGTTATAAACATACCAGGGACTCTGACACTTTTTCTCAATCGCTGTGATGATTTCTGAAAAGAAGGAATCGTCGTGCTCCATGATTCCGCAGCTTGGGGACTTTCCTACCACATTCAGTACAACCGACGGTAATTATCTGAAGATACAGGCTACGGCTGATGGTAATCCTGTAATCATGGGCTGACACCGTGCGGCTACTCCGGGAATAACGAGCGATGATATCTTCCGATCATGTGGGAATCGTGTTCTCCTTGGTCGATCAAACAAAGAAAATACTTGCGATGAAACCAAAATCGATGGAGAATACCATGCGGGTGGAGCTCATTGGTCAGGTTAGCTTCCTAGCCCCGTATAAGTACCTAATCACACGCCGTTCCACGCTGCCTGCTTGGCAACATGACCGAAATTGTGCTGCATTGGCCTCAATTCTTGAAAGATGCCTTGTACTCAAAAAGTAAAACATATATCACATTTAAGTTACTGGTTAGTTCACTACTCTGGCTGCATACCGTCTTCATTTCTTCATTAGTTGTAAATAATTAATGTTATTTCATACGAGTTGATGCTAGGACGAGTTGGATGCGATGCAGCCCGATTGATGCGTTTTCGCTCTTGATTCTGCTCTTACATAGTAAGATGCAAAGAAAGAAGTTAATTGACAAAAATGACAAACGAGGACAGCTGAGAACGACTGAATACCCGGCGAAGCTACAGTAAACGTTGCGCAAGCTGTTTGAAAAAAAATTATTGAAGACTGGTCTCATCGCCTAGTACTTGAATTGGAGACGATCACGGGCTCCACCTTATCAGTGGAGTAAGAGGCCAGGCAAACACCGCAAATTGTGGAAAGAGCGATGAATGGATCCAGGAAATATAGTAACGCGGCAACCCTTTGTCCGATACATACTCGACAAAGTCGGGTAGAGATAACTGTGAGACGATTCACTGTGGTGATACTGTCGAATGCGTACAGTGCCTCCACTGTCGCCGGAAGTTGTTCTTATTGTCTGCCGTCCACATACTTAAATATAATCCACTCACGAGAGACATCATATTTCGTTGCTTAATTGTAATTCCTGTCGGATTATGTGACCTGGCTATTCGCCGGCTCTTCCTATTCAATCACTGATCAAAGCAATAGCAGAATCTGATTCTTGGAACATGCATAAATGGCACTACTCATCGAGGAGAACTCTCCGACCGCCGTCGGGATTACTACACATGACGAACCGCTTGACCCACCTTCATATTCACCACCTCCTTACTCGCCACCTCCATATCCACCCCAGATCGGCAAAGAGTGTATCCTCTCCGTGAATGGACACGTTATGGCTTTAGTCGAAGGAACAGTCCGGTCAGGCCTTGGGAAAGGAATTCCTTACCACAGAAATGGGAAACCGAAACTGCTTATTCCCGCTTTGGTTTTCGAAATCAATCACGCGGTACACTCCTCGGTGTCCAGTGGTCTAACGGAAATATCATCGCCAGCAAGGAGAAACTTACCTGGGAGCTGTTCTGTTGGGATGCAATAGCAGGCGGTTTTGTGTTCAGGATACCTGCTCATTTGATGTGGATTGAAGTATTTTTAGAGCAGCCCGATTTGACGGGTTGTCTCCAGGCGTCTGGTAGAAGAAATTGCACTACCACTGTTTGTATTCTGTATACCTGAGAGATCCCCTATCGTGCTGAAAAGCCGTTCTGGTGGAATGAAATGAAATATTTTCCGAGATGCATGGAGTTAGAGGCTAATCAGTTGATTTCACGCAGACCAAGGGTGGCCAGATTACACAGCTAGAATCAAACGATCCGACAGCTTTCGCTAACAATCTACGAAAACATGCTAGTCGCTTTGTCACCATGATGAGCACTGTTTAGGACGTTCGGGTTTAGTCTTTGTTTCCAAATATGTAATTAAGATCCCACTCTCTGATACCTTGGAGGATTTTACACTAGCGCCAGGATGGAAAGGAATGAATATTGGCAGGAGTTGATGGATTCTTTTCTGATTCCCTATATTTCTGTCTGGCAATCCTGTCCTCTTTATACATGCGAATCCCATACAAATAATCGACAACAATTCTTTCAATCAATACGGGGCATAACATTCAGAAATGAGCTTGTAACCAATATCTACCAGGAGGTACGGATGCGCAAGATAAACCTCAACGAAACCATCCAGCCGCAAATGAAGCATGCACGCGGGATGACCGACGAGGATGGCAGGATTTAGTTGCAAAAGTCAGATCGCGTCGTCACGCCTCTGGCAATCATCCAACAGCAAACGATGAGATAGAGGGACCGGCCAAAGACTTTGATGTGCCACCGAGAACGTGACCGTACTGTACAGACACACGTTTGGAACGACCGCGACAATCCAGCTATCTTCGTAGGGCCATATGCTGGACTCCATTGGCGTAGCAGACAGGTGTCCGACGGTTGGTCTAGAGTACGCTCCGCAATGTCAAGAGAGATGGACTGGGCCGCGGGGGGTTTATCACGGTACAGGATGACCACATTGGTGTCCTTTGTAGGCCAAATGTGCTGCAACAGCGATTCCATTCTTCCAAGGCTGCGATCAGTGTCAAATCTTGTATCGGTCCTCGCGAGAGTATCAACGTCGTTTTTGTACTTTTCCCGGAGATGGTAATGAAGTATTCTCCTTACCCTCAGGCTGCTTTGACTATCTTCGTTGAAGGGGACGGTTTATTGTTCATGGGACAGGGTCTTCTACCTTCACGAGGCGGGCCAACAAAGTCTTATGTCAACTGGATACACATGCTGGCATCGTCCATCGTCGGTGGCCGGGCTCAGGAACAGGGGATCGATATCACAGCCTCCAACTACGCTGCTATCTTTAATCATGGTCTGACGATGCAGAAAGCCCCGCTACATTGGACATGGCTAGGCTCAGTCAGGCAGCAATGTCGGGGACGGCAGCGAAGATCATGGATTTCGCACAATTCAATTTGCACACGACCTCGCTGCACTGTCGGTTCGACACCAAGTCTTTCATCAAGGATAGAGCGAACAAAATAGTGAATGGCGGTGACGGAGGGGCGAAAGTATAACGCCGTTGGGATTTCCAATCGACTCGCCATTCTCTCAACTCGCTTGGTATGTTAATACATAAGGATCCCTAGCGCTCCTGCATGCTAAGTGTCTGAGGCTCGACCAGACTAAGCGGTGATTGGGGTTGGAAAAGGAGATTGTTACGGTAGATTAGGCTGTCTCGGATTGTTCATGATCATTTTGTTTCGTCACGTAATTGACAAATGAACTTGGCACTATACATGTTGCGCCCTCTTTCGGAAATATATCTCGGTAACCGTTGGCGGTTCGGTTAGACCTAAATGCAATTCCAAATGAATTTGAAACTCAGACATTGCAGTGTAATCACCAACAGTGATGTGACCCCATTGCCTCGTCGATCCCGCTTCTTGCGGTTATTGTCAAGACAGTGTCAATTGAATATTGTGGGGGCTTGTTGTTCCCGGCCCCGTTCGATGTTTGAGAAGACCAAACGCATTCCATTATGTAGCATGAGAGCCTGACGATGTAACCCCCCTCCCGGTGACATGAAACGCCCCGTGTGATGAAACACGGCACAGGTACCTACACTTTCGAGTAACCTGATCATAACTCCACATACTAGAAATCGGTAGGATTAGATCCTAATAATGCCCATCCATTGTCCTCGTTGATTCCCTTTTCCAATTGAAAATTACATAGTAATGGGGCGGCCAGTTACATCCTGGTGTTGACCAACAAAGAACCTTCTCCACACTGTAATGATGCCAAGACGACCTCTACAATCATCTGAAGTGTATGACAAAGTAAATACTGGAACGCTACATCGGCTACTTTGCCTAGGATTCGTTATAAAATCAACTGTACCGTGTGAAAGTACAAATATTGACAAATTGTGGAATCTTTGGTGGTAGAAAAGGTACATAGCGGAAAATTACGACCTAGCTCAATACCAAAGAGTTAAAACAGCCATGTAACAATCTGTATGAAATTTACTACTGCCACTGGAAGAGCAAGAATTGCAATCAGATAAGCCATATGAAAGGAGACCCCTTGCAAGATACGGAAGTAACCAAAGTACTGTTACGAATCAACCTGCATGACGCTAATTTATACTATGACCAGAAAGGAAAGGTCACTTTGGATTTGCGAAGCGTATGAACCATACGATGACAAGACCAGTGGAAGGATGTCAGGCTGAGACACCTCGGTATGGGACACGCACCAAGTCACGTGGAGATACGAATACCTAATATACCATTATTCGGATTGATAACAGATAGAAGAAACAGCAAGATATCATTGGAGGGATATCGTATACTTTATACTTGCTACTTTTGAAGTATACGATATACGATATACAGAACTAGGAGGACTGGATATATAAGGACGTTCATTTATCATCATGTATTTAGCTCCCCATAGCTCTTTGATCTAAGTCACTTTGACATAAGTCACTTGAATACTACAGTGAGAGTCAGCAAGGCATTCTAACTCGTACGGGCACCAGGCTGTACGGGGGATCTCTTCTATCTTAGTTACGTTAAGACTTCCCGATCGACTATTGTTACTTCGTTTACTCAAGCCTACTCTATCGACCAAACCATCGAACCTTTGTGTGGTTCAACCAAGCCTAGCGTACCTCGACACAACACTGTTTAACTAAGGTGGATCCAGGTCCGTGACAAGTACCTAATAGTTGCTATCCTACACTACGACTGTACAATGGCGTAATTATTGGTTTGAATGTGAATATGCTAGGTACAAGATACAGTAATGCATTGAAGGGTTCGGTATTAGTTTATACGGCGAGAATCCTAGGAGAGAATATCTACCTGCCGCCACATCAGAATCTCCAAGGCCAACTATCCACGCTCTCCATGTTTGTTTAAATAATTAGAAAGACTATTGATGCTCCTTAGAGTGTCGGGATGCTCACGTCCAAGCACCTTCTCACTTCCTTCTAAATCTCGTCGATGCCTCGCTTCTGCTTCTTCATATTTTCCTTGGCTGTCAAGCACATTCCCCAGGTTGCTTACACTGGTGAGCGTGTCAGGATGCTCACGTCCAAGCACCTTCTCTTGTGCGTCTAGTGCCCGTCGATGCATCGCTTCTGCTTCTTCATATTTCCCTTGCTTGGAGAGCACAAGCCCAAGGTTGTAAACACCGGTGAGCGTGTCAGGATGCTCACTCCCAAGCACCTTCTCTCGTGCTTCTAGTGCCTGTCCATGCATCGCTTCGGCCTCGTCATATTTCCCTTGGTTGGAGAGCACATTCCCCAGGTTACTCACACTGGCGAGGGTGTCAGAATGCTCACGTCCAAGCACCTTCTCTCTTGCGGCTAGTGCCCGTCGATGCATCGCTTCCGCTTCTTCATATTTCCCCTGCAGCTCTAAGTACCACCCAAGGTTAGATTGAACCGTGGCTATATTGAGTTGATCTTCACCATCAACGTCACCAACACCCTCTAGAACACTTTCTAGAACACTTCTGGCATGCGTGAGCAGCGATCGACATTGCGTCCAGTTCTTGTATTCCCCATTCGGAAATACCCGTGCCATGGCCCTTCGTGACTTACTCTGCCAGCCACGGAGCTGCTGGTACGTCCCCAGCCACGCTCGGACCGATAACTGCACGAGCCGGTGCATGTCAAACAGTCGGTGATCTGTTTCCACCTGGATCAGGGAATAATTGATTAGCGGTGCTAATGCGTCGTGAAAATCTAGGATATCTTTGTTATCATCCCGCACCAGGTCTTCAGGGATCCCCTGCCGGTTGAACATACTCATCAGCGACAAGAGATCCGTCGCGGCTGGCCGTGACCGCTGGATCTCCTCAAACGACAACTGCCACGTTGTGATGACCGCATACCGAATGCTGGGATCGCGCCGCAGATCGATAGAATCTTCATTCTGGAGGAGCCGGATCCGCTTCGACTCGCTCTCATGAAACAGCTGAAGGTATGCTGAGACAGTAATGAGGGGTGATCGGTTGGCAATATACGCCCCCGCCTGCATGATGGCCAGTGGGATATATTCTAAGGCCTGGACTAACGCCGACTCATCCTCTGCCGGAGATTGGCTGTTAGGAATCCTCACCCGCAACAAGGCCAGAGATTCCGCCTCGTTCATTGGCTGGACGTGGATTACCAGACCGTCTATCCCCACTAGATTCCGTGCCGCTAGACCATTTCGCGATGTGACTAGGATCGATCCGTGGGTGGCCTGCGGCAGGAACGTTGCTAGTGAGGCTCGTCCATCCGCGTCGTCGCTGCGGAAAAAGATCTGGTCATCATCTACATTATCCAACACCGTCAGCCAACGGCCATTGCTCTCATCACACAACCACTGATACACCAGCTGCAGGATCTTTGTCTTTGGATCGTCCCGTCCGGGAATCTCCGCGACGGTGGCAATCTGCTGGTAGCCCTCCTCCAACCGTGCCGCATTACTAGCATGGATCCAAAACACCCACGTGCCCGGTGTCGCTTCTCGCACACGATACGAATACTCGATGGCCGTTTGGGTTTTGCTAGAAAATAAAAATGCATGAGCTGGAATTCAATGACCTTTCTCAATGGAGAAAGCGAACCCGACACCAGCTAATCCCACCAATGCCACCCGTTCGTGACGCTGCCCGATCCCTGCATGCTTTTCCGTGACCGCACTAATGACATCCTCACGGCCCACAAACATCGGGTCCTTCTTACAAGGCACCGTCGAGCATGGCTGAGGTCGGTGACGCGCCTGTGCTAGAAACAGTCCGCATTAGCTCGCGGAAAGACATTTAGAGGAGTCACTCACCAAACCGAGCCGCGACTACCTGCGGCGCGTCGTGGACGAACTGTCGCAATTCATCTACTATTAACCCATATCCCTCCTCGTCGGATGCGTCAAACTTCACGATCATCGAGTGGTCCGCATCCAATGGCAATTTGACCTCCGTATGATCCGGCAGATGAAGGAGAGCCGAGTCACTGTCAACGGCGGTGATAAACTCTCCCGTTCGTTCCCAACGTTGATTTTCATTATTCTGTGGGGAGCATCAATACAAATCTCTAGACAAAGGATACGGTGTCACAAACCAATACTAATCGTCGCGTCTGCCCCATCTCGTATGCGCTGACCACTTTTCGATCGCGAATCAGATTCTTGAAATCAGTCAGTTGACTGATCAGCAGATCCGAACTGGCCGAGAGTTGCTGTAGTAAACGCTGTCGTGGATGACTCCCATCGACCCCGAGCATCTGCTGGAAATCGTCCACCATCATCCCTTTGTGTGGTATTGAGAAGAGAATCATGCCGTACGTCGCTCGGTGCAACGAAGAAATCGCGGGATGGTCATCCTCCATGGTTTGCACCGCTTTCACCAAGCACTATCGGAACATGTCAGTGTATTGTAGCCACAATCAGGATGTGCAGACACAAACATGAGTCATGATGATCCCGCCAAAGCTGTGGGCAATAAATATCAGCGGCCGTTGCTGGAGCTAACGGTCTAGTTAGCAGCATTCTGCGACAAGAATCCCAGTCAGCTAAGTACCTCTGGCGTGTTCCGGACCCTCTTGATCTCCGCCATCAATTTCTGCCCATAAGAGAGGATTGTATCGACTCCATGACTCGACAGCTTCGAGTTATAGCCCTAGATCATTGTGCGACATTGCGGGAGATCTCTGGACAAGAAGTGGCGCAACCACATCCGACCCAGATTCCCTCGACCCTGCCACGACCCGTACGCGTGTCCGTCCAGTCCGGCAATGGCGATGATGCTGAGTTATCTTGTCAGATCAGAGCAGAATTGAATGTCCGGAAAATACAGACTCGGCAACCGCTGGTTCCTCGGGTGTATACAGCTGAGTCATTCCCCAGAATCGACTGTCAAAATTGATGTCTCCATCTTCCGTCTCGACCTGCCACGTTCCGAGCGGGTTCGACGTCAATTCGGAGAGAAATTGTGGCACACCACCCCGGAACTGCACAAGAGCCACTCGCTTTCGGTCCGGATCATAACACGAAGGCACGACCGTGATATCGGTGCGAATTTGCTGGCGCTCTTCCTCCATGAAGTTGACCTCCAGCGTCTCTCGAAACGATGCCTCGATAGATTCATCCGACCCGTTTCTCGTCAGACCGGTGATCCGGAAGACGTGCGGCTTTCTCTGCCTCGTCAGACTCGCCATCGTGATTCACCGCATGCTAAATGTTGTTGTAATCGCATCTGTGGGACATCGTTGGACTGGTTTCTCAGCTGAGGTAGGCCATTTTCATCCTCAGCCTTGTCGACGAGCCTTGGTCAGCGGGGGCGGGGTAATGGGCATGCACCGGGCATCATTGTTGTTACCACACTGGAGATACTGTACCAAAGACAGTCTGCTTCAAACAAATCGCATACATCCTTTACTGCCACATCCTGTATCGACTTGGCGCTGTCACTGATATAATTTAGATTGAAAGTCGTTGACTGCCACACCTATATCGATCTCTTGTTGTAACCGAGTCACGTGAGACTCGTACAAGAGCCAAGGAAATTAAATTGAAGGGTTCGGCATGGGCAAACCACAAGGCTGACTGATGTGAGACTAATCTAAGTGTGGTTTAGCGCCGATCTGGCCTCTCAGTGGGAGAACAAGTTAACTTGCCGCTTTGCCTTGGGTGGATTCAGGGACGATCCTAAAGATCCCAGGTTCCTCTCTCCCATTCCTGGGGGGGTGTCGTAGACCCTGAACGCCACGTGACCGGTGACCCACCTCTAGGCAACAACGTGCGTTTTCCCATCCGAAGCATCGGTTCAAGTGAGAACTGTGGTGGAAAATTCACCTGGTCAACTTTGCTCAGATGAACGCACCAACATTTCCCCCTGAAATCAGTAGCGCAGTCGATGGTCAAACGTCGTGTTTGTTTCCATCATGAAGTGCCATCAATTTCTGCTTATGGCTGTTTACTTTAGTTCCACTGACAATCCTCAGATCCTCGCTTGGTGTCTGACGGTCAAAAAGCACGCTATATGGTGTAAGTTAGCTTTTAAACACCGTTGTCGAAAAAACTTTGTGATTTTTCAAGTTTCAGAGATCGATAAGGAATCGGGACAAGGACCATAGTTTGCGTACTCGTACGTTCAGCACCGTACATATCAACGAACTCTACGTACAGAAAGTGAAGCCGCGCATTGAGATTCAGTGAATTTGGATTTTCGGGGAATATGTCAAGCGTGTGACGGGTAGATTTTCTCTCTGAAAGGGTCCTTTTCAAGCCAGTTAGGGAGGACACAAGTTACAAAAGAGCAAAACATGTCCGAAATCTACATATGCTGCCACTTACACTTGACTTTCTTGTGCTTGCTCCTGTGGAAGCTCTTCCCGCTGCAGCCGGTTGGCTATCGCAAACCTCCATTCTCTGATCACTTTGAAAAGAAAAAGAAATACTAACATCAACAATAAGATACAGGCCACAGCTCCAATCAGTGTACTCAGCCAAAAGAAACCTGCAATCAATGAAAAATTCGAATACTTCTCATCCGCAGCGGCTGCGGCTAGATTTACCTGCATACAATTCAGGAGAATTGAGAAAAATGCAAATGCGGATATCACCGGACCCTGGATTCGAGCGAAGTACGCTCGGTACTGATAATTCACCCGTTGGTAATGGCTCTTTCCCAAGAGAAATGGCGCGTAGTAGTTCAGCCGGGTCAGTCGGATTTCCCCGTAATGATATCGTCCTGATACTTCGTCGTCCGTGATGTCGTTGAAGTGGGCACTGAACCGGCAGTACTGAGACCAAGTCACATCTGCGGAAACCAGACCGAGAGCGGGATCTTGAGCGATTCGCAGGTCAGACTCATATCGGATGAGGTAGAAATAGGTTCGCAGATACCCGATTGCAGCCTGTTGTAATTCGGCAGCCGCAGCGTGTATCGACGGATCGCTCATGACCGTATTCCAGAAGGCGTAGGATGTTAAGTACCGGGGAAGTGGCTTGAGAAAGATTCGGTTATCAATCCAGACAAGATGCAACCGAGGATCCTCAGTGATGATGATCTGTCGGCCCTTGACTGTCTGTCGATGTAACGGTGAGATATTGCCGCCATCCTGCTTCGACATCCACCAGAGTTTGCCCGACATCGATTCGAGGTCCTCTGACCAGACTTCCTGACGAATGAAATCGAACAAACCCGTAGAATCGCTCAGTTTGATGCATGGATGGCCAGATCGCATGGCTGTAACTTATGTGACGTGTGGGAGGGGAGACGGCACAGAATAATACGGTTGGCGAAGCAGAATTTCAGGACCTCCAGAGACTCATGGGTTCCAAAACCATCGCAGACTAAGAGTTGCGGCCGATCGCCCGCTCGATCTCGGGTCTGCGGATCGAACACATGCTGCACCCAGTACAGGCTGATGTCAGTGTTGGTATAGCCGGTTTTCGAGCAGGCGAAATGCCATCCTGGGGTGGCGTGAGTGGTCCACGAACTGCGATGGGTGGCAGCCGGCCAGATAATGAGAGGATGGAGAGACCGACCGTCTGCAGAGATGCATTCGATGGCGGTGATCAGCGTCCGCTTCATGGCCGTTCCTCGATGCTTTCTCAAGTCGTCTTTGCTGACGACCACCTTGAGGGAGTTGAGAACGCTGAGCAGGATTCCCGTCTCGTCCATGTTATAAACATTCTCCGGAAGAATGGCCGGATCGGCTAGCTCTCGACCGATGATGGCAAACCAGTGTCGGACTTTGTCTTCGATCTGCGAGCCATCTCGCTTCCAATCGATCGCTCTCAGCCGTCGTGATTTCAACTGCGGATGTCGTCGGTAGAACCCTTGCAGCCAATTCTTTCCCGGTGGTCGGACGTCGAGGTCGGGGTTTGTGATTTGGAAAATCGAGGATCGTTGGCGCACGATGGTTTGAGCGAGCGACCGTAGAAACTTGACTGGAAGTGGATAGCCGTTGTCCGCTAGCCGCAAGACGTATTCGACCAACGCTTGCTCCTCTGGCGGAGTGAGATACTGCTGATTGACGGCATTATCGGCGATCGACGGCGTGTTATTGGCCCAGCGCCAGAGCGTGGACGCGGGAATCCCGGTCGATCTCGACCGTATCGCGTAGGACGGCATCGATATTGAAACCGATATTCAGCTTACTCGAAGCTATCTCCTGATACTATGAAGCTATTTAGCTTTTACATGAATACAGGGGTAGGGGTCTACAATCGCGTGAAACACAGGTCGTAAGTGAAATCCAGGATCGGATATGCTGGATTGAGACTGGAATCATCCTCAATGGGCCTAAATGATATCCTTTCTGAACAACTTCACCAGGCACAGACTTGGCAGATTCCGTCGAAATGTAGTGTTCAATCTTTCTAGCGAAGGGTAACTTCACTGAACGATGGTTTTATTTCAATTATTGATCGCGGAGTGTTTGATATTCACACGTAGTTCTGTTCTGTTGAACATGGAAATGGTATGTGTAAAATTCCACCCCATTGTTAACCATAAACACCAAGAGGGGAATTAAAACATCCAGATGAGCAAAAGTAAGTGCGTGTAAGTCCAAATCGACGGCCTGATGAATTTCAGGGAATTTGTTGGAGCGTTCATCTGGGCAACTTGACCAGGTGAATTTTTCACCACCATTTTCACCTGAACCAATGATTCGGATGGAAAAACGCACGTTGCTGCCTAGAGATGGATCATCGGTCACGTGGCGTTCAGGGTCTACCGGAAGAGGGGAAGATTTTGGGTTCGTCCCTGAATCCACCTTCTGAGAGCCAAGTCCAAAGGGGCCAGTCCATCGCTAAACCGTACTTAGATTAGACTCAAATCAGTCAGCCCAAGCCGAATGCTTGACTTCGATTTCTTTCGTTCTGTAAGAATCTCACGTGACTAGGTTGCAGAAAGAGATCGACACAGGATGTGGCAGTGAAAGGCTCTCACAATATAACTTAACTTAGATCGGTGACAGCGACAAATCGATACAGGATGGGGCAGTAATGTATTTGCGCGACACATTTGAAGTGGATTGCCTTCGGTACAGTACCTCCGGCGTGGTAGCAGCAATGATGCCAGGTGCATGTTCATTACCCCGCCCCCGCTGACGCCTCGTCGATAAGGCTGAGGATGGCCTACCTCAGCTGGTAAACTGGTCCAGCTATTTCCCACAGATGTTATTACAATATCATTGAACATGCCATAAATCACGATGGCGAGTCAGACGAGCCAGAGAAAGTCGCATGTCTTCCGGGTGACGGGCCTGTCGAGGGACTTGCCTGATGAGGATCTCCAGGGTTCGTTACAGAGAGCCATTAACGACAACATCACCGACGAGGAAAGATCGCAAATCAAGACCGAGCTCACAATCGTGCCTTCATGTTATGATCCAGACCGAGAAAGAGTAGCGCTGGTGCAGTTCCGCGGTGGCGTGCCACAGTTCCTCTCCGAGTTGACGTTGAACCCTCTCGGAGAGTGGCAGGTGGAGATGGAAGACAGCGATATCAGCTTTGACTGTCACTTCTTTGGGTTTACGCAGCTCTACTCGCCGGACGGCAAAGAGCCAGTGGTTGCAGAGTAAGAAAGACATCTCGTCGTTTATAGGTGAAATGCACACTGACGACTCCAAAGTATCATTGCTATTGCGGGTTTAGATGGACACGCGTATGGATCTTGGCAGGGACGTGGGAACCTCGGTCGGATGTGGCTGCGGGACTTCCTGTCGAAGGACCTCCCGCGGTGCCGCACGATGATCTACGGGTACAACTCGAAGTTGTCGAGCCACGGGGTCGATACGATCCTCGACTACGGACGGGAGCTGATGGAGGAGATCAAGAAGATTCGGAACACGAAGGAGGTAATATAACGAGCAGTCTTTTCGATAACCAAATTAGAGCTGATGGGGTGACCAGCTGCAACAACGGCCTCTTTTCTTTATCGCACACAGCTTCGGAGGGATTATTCTGGCCCATGTGAGTGAACAGTAATCATTCGATTAGTATATGCTGACACGGTATGACAGTGCCTAGTCCGAGCGATCCAGACGATGGATGAAGACCACCCAGCGATTACGTCGCTTCATCGGGCCACATACAGCATGATATTCTTTGGCATCCCGCATAAAGGGCTTGTTGTGGAAGATATCCAGCAGATGTTGGCCGGCGACGGAAACCATCCACGCGAGAGACTGTTGCAGCAGATCTCCAGCAGATCCGATCTACTCGTCCACCAACTCGCGGATTTCAAAAACCTGATCCGGGATCGAAAAGTGGTCAGTTTCTACGAGACGGAGCATACCAGACGGTTGGTTTTGGTACGATGGGCGTTCCCATCTGACTCATTGACACGGACTGACCGTGGCAGCAGGATACGGAAAGCGGACGATGGAAACGCACTGGGGACTTCATCACGACCGTCGACGCGGACTCGGCTCTTCTCCAGCTTCCCGATCATATCGAGGACAAGGTACCGTTACATGCAGACCACTCGATGATCGTCAAATTCGACACGCGGAATGCGGCGGGGTATCGGACAGCGCTGGACAAACTACGGCAGTTTTCCAAAGATGCACCTGCGGTGGTGGCGGCTCGGTTCAGTAAGTCGCTCTGCTCCACGGCCTTTCTGTGCACTAACCAAGGCTGCATTAAGCGCAGGCGCGCCACCGGCCTCAGCCGTGCTCCACAGTGCCTTTTAAGAAGGACCCGATGTTTGTGGGCCGTGAGGATGTCATCGATGCGGTCACGGAAAAGCATACAGCGACCGGGCAGCGTCACGAGCGGGTGGCATTAGTGGGATTAGCTGGTGTCGGGTTAGCTCTCCCCATTAAGAAAGGCCAGTTGAATTGCGGCTTATACATTTTATTTTCTAGCAAAACACAAACGGCCATCGAGTATTCCCATCGTGTACGTGAATCGACACCAGGCATGTGGGTGTTTTGGATCCACGCCAGTAATGCGGCACGGTTGGAACAGGGCTTTCAGCAAATCGCCACAGTTACGGAAATTCCTGGATGGGACGATCCAAAGACAAACATCCTGCAGCTTGTGTATCAGTGGTTATGCGATGAGAGCAATGGCCGCTGGCTGATGGTGCTGGATAATGCGGATGATGACCAGATCTTTTTCCGCAGTGATGACACAGAAGGACGGGCCGCTCTCGTTACTTTCCTGCCCCAGGCCACCCATGGATCTGTCCTGATCACATCGCGAAATACTCTAGCAGCACGGAATCTGGTAGGGACCGACGGTCTCGTAATCGACGTCCAGCCCATGAATGAGGCCGAATCGCTAGCCTTGTTACGGATGAGGATTCCTGACAGCCAATCTCCGGCAGAGGATGAGTCGGCGTTAGTCCAGGCCTTAGAATATATCCCACTGGCCATCATGCAGGCGGGGGCGTATATTGCCAACCGATCACCCCTCATTACCGTCTCGGCATACCTTCGACTGTTCCAAGAGAGCGAGTCGAAGCGGATCCGGCTTCTCCAGAATGAGGATTCTATCGATCTGCGGCGCGATCCCAGCATTCGGTATGCGGTGATCACGACGTGGCAGTTGTCGTTTGAGCAAATTCACCGGGTGCGCCCCGCGGCGACAGATTTGCTGGCGCTGATGAGTATGTTCGACCGGCAGGGAATCCCTGAAGATCTCGTGCGCGTTGACGACCAAGACATCCTAGACTTTCACGATGCATTAGCGCCGCTGATCAGCTATTCTCTTATCAGAGTAGAAGTAGATGGACGGGTATTTGACATGCACCGACTGGTCCAATTATCGGTTCGAGCGTGGCTGGACATGCACCAGCAACTCCAATACTGGCAGACCACATCGCGGATAATTATGGCTCGGATATTCCCAAATGAGGATTACAAAAATTGGGCACAATGTCAATCGCTTCTTCCACATGTCAAGAGCGTGCTGGAGTCTAATTGTAATAATGATCAGGGGGATTTTTTAAATACAGATAAGCTCTTATCCGGATGTGGTCGGTTTCTACATCTTCAGGGAACCTACAGAGAGGCGGTAGCGATGTGTCGACGAGCACTAGCCGCACGAGAGAAGGTGCTTGGTCGTGAGCATCCTAACACGCTCACCAGTGTCAGTAACCTTGGTTCTGTGCTAAACAGTCAAGGGAAATACGATGAGGCGGAAGCGATGTATCGACGGGCTCTAGAAGGCTATGAGAAGGTGCTCGGACATAAGCATCCTAATACATTCATCAGTGTCGGTAACCTTAGCTCCGTGCTAAACAGTCAAGGGAAATACGATGAGGCGGAAGCAATGCATCGACGGGCACTAGAAGCGCAAGAAAAGGTGCTTGGAACTAAGCATCCTGACACGCTCACTAGTGTCAATAATATTGGCTTTCTACTCTTCAGGCAAGAGAAATACGAAGAAGCGGAAGCAATGCATCGACGGGCAGTAGAAGGTTATGAGAAGGTGTTTGGACATGAGCATCCCAACACGCTTACTAGTTTCAATAACCTTGGCTTGGTACTTGAACGTCAAGGGAAAAACGAAGAAGCAGAAGCAATGCATCGAAGGGCATTAGAAGCACAAGAAAAGGTGCTTGGACATAAGCATCCTGACACGCTCACTAGTGTCAATAATATTGGCTTTCTACTCTTCAGGCAAGAGAAATACGAAGAAGCGGAAGCAATGCATCGACGGGCTCTAGAAGGTTATGAGAAGGTGCTTGGACATGAGCATCCTAACACGCTTACCAGTGTCAATAACCTTGGCTTAGTGCTTGACCGTCAAGGGAAATACGAAGAAGCGGAGGCAATGCATCGACGGGCACTAGAAGGTTATGAGAAGGTGCTTGGACATAAGCATCTTAACACACTCACCAGCGTTGATAATCTTAGCTTGGTGCTCTCCAGGCAAGGAAAATACGAAGAAGCGGAAGCGATGCATCAACGGGCACTAAATGGATATGAGAAGGTGCTTGGACATGACCATCCTTTCATGCCCACCAGCGTCAGCCACCTTAAATATGTGCTCTCCAAAGAAGGGAAATATGAAAAATCATAAGCGATGCAGCGACGACACCTAGAAGGGTATGAGAAGGGGCTTGGAGAGATGATCCCGATACGCTGAGGAGTATCGATATCCTTTCTGATCTCTCTAAACAAACTTGGAAAGCGTGGATAGTTGGCTAGTTGGCCTGGATATTCTGATCTTTTGGCATGTAGATCTATTGCATAGGATTCTGGCCATGTAAACCCATACCAAAAACTTCAATGCATTATCTCGTACGTAATAGCTTCACATTCGACTCAATGACTACATCGCTGTCTAGCCACATTGTGGACTGTTAACTACCATGTACTTTGGTTATATCCTTACCAAGGGGTCTCCTTTCATATGGCTTATCTGACTGTAATTCTTGCTCTTCTGGTGGCAGTAGTAAATTTCATACCGATTGTGACATGGCTGTTTTTACTCTTTGGTATTCGGCTAGGCGTAATTTTGCGCCATGTACCTTTTCTACCACCAAATATTCCACAATTTGTCAATATTTGTACTTTCAGATGGTACTGCTGATTTTACAATGAATCCTAGGCGATCAAGCCGGTGTAATATTCCGATATTTACTTTGTCATACATTTCAACTGTTTATAGAGGTCATCTTGGCAACATTATAGTGTGGAGAAGGTTCTCTGCTGGTCACGCCAGGATGTAACAGACAATCTCATTACCACGTAATTTTCAATTGGAAAAGTGAATCGACGAGGACAATGAATGCGCAATATTCAGACCTAATTTTATCGACTTCTAGTTTGTGGAGTTATGATCAGGTTGCTCGAAAGTGCAGGTACCTGGGCGATGTTTCATCATACAGGGCATTTCATGTCGTTGGGATGGGGGTTAACTTGCGAGCACGGGGCTTTATCATCCGTCAAGGCGTGATTCGTTGACAGTGCGCGACCGATTTTCTGAGGAGTCAGGTTGCTGGGGATACGGTGCAGAACGTTCCTGTCGCAGCTTTGCCAGCCGTCGACTCGTTTTTTTCGACTCCGTCAGAACGTACATTGCACATCGCCGTGCAATAACATGGACCACCCCGCCTCCATCACACTTCCACGCTGCGGACACGTTTTGCAAGTGCGAGACGTACGCCTCCATTTCCGACACATCCACCATATGTAGGGTCTGCCGTAGCCTGAAACCGAGTATAAAGCCAACAGAGTACAAAGCGGTCTTTCTATCGGCGCATTCCTGCACATTGACCAACGGATCCCCGTGTAACAGCGGTTGAATTTCTGGCTCCTTCATCTTCCCAGAAACACTCTTGATCTTGTTTGCGTTCGCTGGAAACCAAGCAATGGTCCGTTCCCACAAGCCAGCTACATATATACACACTCCTCCATCCGTGCCGCCACCGCAGTTCAGCGGGGGTCGAGGTGTGGGTCAATGGCGACAGCTCTATATTGAAGGCGCAAGTCTGTCCGCGAGGGGCTGGAGCCCTTGTAGGCTTTCATGGGAGAGCTCCAGTCGGACTGGTTGAAAGATCAGCGGTACACATACTGCCCTCATCAATTTGTTGGCGTGAGAGAATTGTCTCAATTCGCCCAGTGCGACAAGAAACAACTTCTGAGTCGTATGATTTCGACGGGGAGTCTCCCCACGCTAATTACTTGAAGTGACATCTAGCGGATCGAGCACCCGAGCATCGGACTCATGAATGGCTGAGTACGAACGTATTCGGTGTGTTGGAGTTGATTCGTAGAGCAGGGTTATGGTTTACATACACGACGTAGCATGGAGCATCTGACAACCGAGAGGCGAACCGAGAGCATTAGAAAGACAAGAACACGCCAACATCAATGCTAATCTCTAGTCTTCGGCCTTATGGGCCCTGTCCTGGCATCAGGCCCACCATCCCGGCCCATGCCGTAAGGGTTCGTGGCAGAGGAGAGTTCGAGACTGTACCCTGACATAGTGCAGCGAAGCCGTGAACGGTGAGCATGGATCCAGGATGACGTGGATT
>JBBVQN010000196.1:0-21926 GCA_038993655.1 Talaromyces verruculosus | reverse complement strand
TAAATATTAAAGAAAAGTAATATTATTAAATTTAATCTTATTATCTCTGTTAAATAAAATAAAATAATTATTTATTATATTAATAATTTATTATTTATTCTTAAATATCTAACTTTTCTATTTAATAGGAAAAAATATTATATATTTATATATTAAATAAATCTATTATCAAAAACATCTCCCGCCGCGTGAATCGAATTTTTGAAATTGCGCGCCCAGATCTGGCTGGAAACGGCTGTAAATTTAGCAGTTTATTCCTCGAAGCCAGGGCTATTGATTGAGCCTAGTTTTACTAGGTAAGACTGTAGCAATGGTAGAGGGGGTAGTTATAATACCTTTGATAGGTGAAAATCTTGTTCTATAAAGTATTTATAATATAGCTATACTATAATAAAATTATTAATAATAATAATAATAATAATAAGATACATACTAAAAAAAACTATACTAAGCTAAAAGATGGATCTAGGAGTTATTTAAAAAGTATATTATAAAGATAGAATAATTTATAGAAGTAATAGATCTTATATTATAAATTATATATAATAAATTAACTAATTATCTTAATAAACTTTTCCTTAAAGTATTTGCATAATAGATTAAATATTTTATAGATTTATAAGATAAATATATAGATATATTTATAGATTTTAAAGGGATTTTTGATTAGGTCCTTTAAGATATAATTATAATCTATATAATAACAGAGTAAATAGTAAGTAATACTATTATAGGAATATCTAATAGTAATTTTATTATAATATAGAAGGCTTATTAAATTATAATCTAATAAGTAATTATCTATAATATAATATTATTTTAATTTTAAAGTATAAATTTATCCACCCCTAGAGTTAGCTATACTGAATTAGGTATAGACTATAAGATTATAATTAAGATTTGTAATAAAATAGACTATAAATAGGTCTAGAAGCTTTAGCTAGTAGAGATTATAAAGTATATAGAATAAGAATAAGCTTTAATAGTAAAGAACACTTTAAGTATTCCTCTAGTTATATATGCTTTTAGAGCTACATAATTACTTGCTTTTAGAGATATAAGTTTCTAAGTAAAATCTATAGCTAGAGTAGAGGTTCTTTATTAATACTATAAGATATAGATTTATATATTAAGAAAATCTATATATATAAGAGTGCTAATATAAAGAATTATTATTAATAGTATACTAATAAGAGAAATAGATATAAATAAAAAATTTAAAGTGAAGCTAATTGCTAGTAATAAGTACTAGATAAATAGATTTAAAGCTAAGATTATATATATTAGATAGCTTATAAAGTCTTAAAACTATTTAAAATTATTAATTATTAAGTTTATTAATCTAGTGATAGTAAATAATGCAATCTATAATAGAATAATTTAGTACTTTTATTTTCTATTTAATTAATCTTACTATAAGGATAAATAGGTAAAGATATATAAAAAGTATTAAAAATATAGATATATATAAGCTCAGTATTTAGAGCTAGAATATTATTATAGACTCTATATAGAGGTATATCTAATCTAAAAATACTCTTCTAAAGAGATCTATAATTTAATTATAAAATATATTAATTATAAGAGTCTTTATAAGGCCTTAAATAATAACTATATTATTTAATAATAGAAGATTGCCTAAGCATAATATATAGTTATAAAGAATAATAAAAGAGATATATATTATATCCTAAACTATCTATAAGAAAAAATAAAGTAATCTAAACTAATATTAAAAGAAGCTGCTAAGTTAATGTCGCAAACCGATGATTGTCAATCGTCAAGATCGGAGTAAACTCGTCACTGAACGGCAGTTCAATGGTATTCTGATATCGAAAGGGCAGATGCCTAAGAGATAAACAAGGAAGTAATAGTTTACTGAGGTCTCTGAGCAATAGTATACTCAAGATTAAACAATTAATTAAAAATAATAGAGAAAAACTATTTATATGATAAATGAGCATCCTTATATCCTTCATCATCATCATAGTAATCATAGATTTTCTCTGTTTTCTATGATCCTCAGATTATAGCCATCATAGAAATCCTCTGATTTCTATAATACTCTAACCCTAATGGTTGCAGATAATTCTTTGTTCCATCATACATTAATTTCCATAAAACTAGGCTGATCTATTGGCTATAATATTCTGATTCTTCTGATAATCCTCTCCTCTGAAGGCTGATGTCCTAATAGCATAATAAATAGGCTATATCTCCTACTTTATAATGTAGATATATTCTATTTCCCAAAATGCTCGTGTTGTGGTACTAAGCTGACTATATTGTTATATAAGAACATTTTAAAGGACAATCTTTATGAGTATATTAAACAGTCTAGAGTTATTTTTATGATTTCTTATTTTTATTGTTCTTAATAAAATAAAAAGTGCATAAAATCTAAAATCTTAAAATATTGTAGTGAGTGCATTTATAGTGATTAGTATAAATATATTAAGATAGCCTTATCCAATTTTGTATAAAAAAAGTTGCTTAAAGCTCAGTAAAAAATTAATAAGGATAAAGAGGCAATTTTATTAAAATTACTTTACTTTAAAAAGTAATAAAAGCTTCTTTAAAAGCATGCTGATTAATTCATTCAAACAGATATAAAAGATGTTGAAGAATTAGAAAAATTAGAGAAAAAAGAAGAATAAAAGGCAGTAAAAGAACAGGCAAAATTAACTATAGAAATTATAAAATAAGAGACAGAGTGTAAAGAACAAGAGTTAATTGCAGTAATACTTAATTCTAATAGTTCTAACAGCCTAGTTATAGATAATTCTTCCTGGCTTGCTGCTTTTTTTTCTTTAAACTAATTATTGCTTGATACTCCTGAATCTTATTATAGTAATTTAAATTTATAACAGGTTTCTATAAATCATCTTCTAGTGAGTATCCTTTCTATCTAATCAAGTAGTAGATCTGACCATTTTTCTATTTTTAATCTAGAATCCTTTCTACTTTATATTCTTCGTTATTGGCTTTATTGTTTCCATTTTCTAGGTTTTTCATGGGTTTTAATAGTAATATATGAAATATTAGATGTATATATATTCTTGTTAGTAGTTAGAGTTAATAGTTATTATTTTTAAGTTTCTTTATAATTTTGAATAGTTTATATTTAACTGAGTCAAATTTATTGCTTGATTATTTTATCTTAATATTGAAAGTTTTTGAACCTGGTATTTATTATAGAAGGTAAATTCTCTTTCTCTTTTAAAGAATTAGTATATTCTTATACTTTATATCATAGTATTACTTTATTTTCTGTTCTGCCTACTGAATATCTTTAGATATTATATTATACATCTATTACATATACATTACCTTTAAGATTATTTTATTAGATCTTCTATCTGATGATATAGAAGTCTATATTATTTATAAGTATCTTTCTAGATTAGTAAAGTATAGTACTTCTCCTATTAAGGTGCTTTTTATATTATTAAATATAAATTATACTAATAATAGTATTTTTATTCAATTGTCTTGGTTCTAATCCAAATAGTGTTATAAATATTATTTAATGAATTGTATTATTCTCTCAGTTGGTCCATCTATTTGTTGGTGATTTATGGTTAATAAACTATGCTCAATTCTACATGCTTTGATAATTGTCTGCTAATATTTTAATTAGAATAGCTTATCTTAATCTGAAATAATCTTGGTTAATAATCTAGTTTAACTGAATACTTCTTATAGTATAAATATTGCATATTATTCTGCTGTTAAATCCTTCAGCATTGATTATATAATGATATATTTTATTAATCTATCAACAATAACAATTATATCAGTATATTGAATTCTAGTAATTAGATCTTTTGATTCTGGTAATCCTTGTATAAAATCTACTGTAATACTTTTCTATAGGGTTTCTAGTATTTCTGATAGCTGCATCTTTTTATAAGGTTAATAGTTAATTAGCTTATTTCTATTATAACTGTTATAATTATTGATATATTCTATAACTTGTCTCTTTATATTTGGGAAATAGTATTATTGTTATATCTTTTCTATAGTCTTGTCAATTCCTTGGTGTCCTTATAATAGTAGATTATAGTATTCTTTGATGATTTCTATAATTATAGATCTTGGAACAAGTATTGATCTATTCTATAATACTAATTTATTTTATAGTATTGCTTCTTTATTTTATACTATAGTTATAATTATCTTGTCTTCTCTGGTTGTTTTTGCTATTTGCTAGTGGAATCCTGTTTTATTAATAGTGATTATAGCAGTGAGTACTACTTTAGTATTATATTATATTCTATCTTTGTCTTCTTTTAGAATGTTGGTTTTTAGCTATTTAAGACTTATAGTGTAATCTAGTCTTCTACTAAGTGTATCTATAATAATATTTTCTTTTCCCTTAATATATTTAATTTAAAATTTAAACTTTACTAGTTATTTAATCTATTATATTTATTATCTAATTAATTCTTTTATTATTATAAAGTATTTAAGGTTGTAGTGGTTACTTTTTATAATTATTTCTGTCTTAACTTCTTATAGATAATATCTTTATTGCTTAAATATTTTAATTATTATAAGTAGTTCTTTATCATGAATATTATAGTTCTTTTCTACTATAGTGAACTTTCTTGAATGGAAGATAATGGGTCTTTATTTTCTATTATCTCCTAGTTGTTTAAGAACAATCTCTAATATATATCCTGATACATTTGATTATATAAGGTATAGTTTATCTAGGTTATATAGTATAAATATTGATGCTTTCCTGACTAATTCCTTAATATTATTAAATGACTTTTCTCTCTCTTCTATCTATTTGAATTTAAGGTCCTTCTTAAGTAGTTCTATTATAGGTCATGCAATATCAGAGTAATTCTAAAGATATTATTAAATATAACTGCTTACTCCTAGAAATCCTTATAATTCTCTTATATTTATTAGTATTAGTTAATTTAAAATAATGTCTATTTTTTCTAGTTGAATCTTTAATCCTTCTAATATATAAATTATTCCTAAATAATTGATTATGGTAGTATTGAATTTATATTTCTTAATCTTAAGAGTTAATCCTGCTTTTATGAGTTCAGTTATTACTATTTATATATGCTTATTATATTCTTTAATATTTTTAGAGTAAACAATAATATTATTAAAGTATATAGCTATAAACTTGTTAAGAAATTTAATCAATATATGTATTATAAATCTTGCAAATTCTGTAGGTAATCTTTTTAAACCTATTAGTGTGACTACCTATTTGAATAATCCTATATCTATTAAGAATATTATTTTCTAAATATCTTCTTTAGCAGTCCTAAGGTTGTAATAACCCTATTAAATATTAAAAATTGTTATGATCTTTACTCTTTGCAATAGATCTCTTTTCTACTTTTAATACAGTGTTTTATTTACATTATCCTCAGTTCTATTATTTAGTGCTTAGTAATTAATAATTAGTTGTTCTGTTTTATTCTTCTTTAGTATAAATATTAGTCTGCTTGATGCTAGTCCTTGTCTTTTACATATATATTCCACAGCTAGAAATTCCCTAATGAATCTGTTTTCCAATTCCAGCTGGTCTTGTGATTTGTGTTGTTGCTTAACTAAAGGTGGTATAAATCCTGGTTTCAATAGTATTCTTGCTTCATATTCTTTTTTATAAGTCAGTAATCAGTATTCTTTCTTTATAAATAGTTCAATAAAGTTATGATATTTCTTAGGTAACTTTGCAAGTACCTTTTTCAGTTCTTGTTCATAAGTCTCTTTGGGTTTTTATTTTGATATTAGTACTTTTTCTAATATTCTTATATTTCCTATTTATTGTGCTTGTTTGATTATTTTTGTTTCTCTAGTAGTATTATTCTTTATCTTTCTCAACCTGGGCTGCTCCAGTGTTGGTTCTTTAAATTGTGCTTTTTTGGGTCTCTCTCTTACAAGTTGCTCTTGCTGTGTTTTATCTATTGATTTTCTAGTAGATTGTATTACCTTCTGTATCTCTAGTTTACCTGAGCTGGCCTCTTACTCTAGTTCTACTTTTGGAAGGTTATTTCCCAACCCTTCTTATAAGCTTATGATCTCTTTATATTCTCCTAACTTGGTCTTTAGGATTTGATTATTAATAGATACTATTCCTGTTGTCTAGTTGATAACAGGGTTCTATTCTTATAACTATAGTATTCTTAATACTATATTGTATTTGATCATTGCTGTAATATTAAATAATATAATTGTTATATATAGTCCTGATTTCAAAAGTATCAGCTCTGTTTTCATTTGGTATCCTTCTATAATAGGTTTTCTGTTAATTCTGATAATACTAACCTATTATGTTATTTTTTGCTATCTAATGCATAGCTTTATTGTAATCTTAGAGCTTATATGATTTCCTATTACTCTTGAATCTAATAGTATCTATAGCTTAGTTTCATTGATTTCTATCAAGATGATAATTGTTCAGTACTTTAGGTTGATTGTTGCAGCAATTAGATGGTTTTGTTAATATTATTGTATATATTGTCTTATTACTTTAATATGATCTTGTACATAGTCAATATATAATCCTTAGCTATGATACTGGCAAAAGATAGCCTTATATTTCTGTTATAGCAAGTACATGTGTTCTAGATATCTACTTTCTTTGTAAGTATAATTATAATTAAGATTTTTTTAAAGGTATATATACTTAGCATATGTAGCAATCCCTAGTATTATTAAAAACTACTAGTTGATTTTTTTGCTGAGTCTATAGATTTCATATCTATTATTGTAATATATTATCTAATATACTTCCTGGTACAGGCATCCTCCTAGGTTGGAATAATATATATATATATAATCCTTTATATATCCTAATTGTTCACTATATAATTGTTATTTATTTGAGTTCAAAATCTATTTATAAATTATTGCTAGGATCTTGTTGCTGTATCTATATGTTAGGCATTCTTGATTTGTCTATTTATAATACTTTAGGCATCTCTGAATATGTTCTTTTTAAGTATATTGAGATTCTTCCTAGTAAATTACTTTTACAGGCATATAATTGCATGAATTATCTCCCTAGTTCTATATTTCTTTGTCTGCTGGCTATGTAGTGTTATAGCTTTGATTGCCTCTACATGTTTCTTGATTATAGCCTTTATTATATTTATAATCACTCTACTATATATAATCTATATTAATAATCTATCTCTTTCTGATTTTTGTAAGTTATTTTTTAATCTTTTCATAGGGGTCTAGATAGGGTTTCTTTTGGTCTTGATACTTAAATAGCTGACTTATTGCCTTTTTATTATTTCCTTACAATACTAATTAAGTATGAAATAACTTAATTAATAAGGAATCTTTATAGTTAGTGCTTTTACTACTATCTTCTAGTTCTTCTCTGGGCTCGCAGCTTCTGGGATAACTGTTCTTAGGTGATCTGTTCTGTATCTTATAGCTTTGATCATTCTTCAGGACCATATAGTAAGCATTCTTATATATATCTATAAGTGCTTAGATATAGAATTTATAAATATCCTTTAATAATATTTCTTGTATTTCTTTTTATAGCTTTTTCTGTTTTTTTGCTTGTTCTTAGATCCCTTTCTTATATTATTCTAGCAATTTATTATCTGTTTTTGATATTTCTTTAGTATTATTCTTATCTGGAGTATATATATAGATAATTATTATAATTTATTATTATTATCTTTGGTTAGCTGTTTCTTGGACTTTCTTTAGCTTTTGATATTTGTTTATAAAATATCTTAGTATTTTATAATTAAAGTAGGCTTTCTTCTTGATTAGTTTTTCTTTTTCTTCTTTAGTTAGTGTAGTATTTATTTATATAATAATATTATTATCTTTATTTCTAATTCTCCTCTAGGATATGTTAGTATATTGTCTTAATTGATATTAAAAATTTCTTTATTCTATATGTTACATGGATAGCACCATATTAATTTATAATACTGCTTCTATTATTTTCTTGAATATATCTAGTTATAGTATAATTTATAAAATTTAATCTTTTATATTATCTTTCAAGTTGTTATAGAATTGATCTTATAGCCCTTAGTCTCCCTATTTAAAATATTCTAATATCTGAAGGAATTTCAAGATATAATCTTCTATTAATCTGTATTATTTAATATTCTTGATCTAATAAATTATATTAAATTCTTTATTAACTATTCTATATAGCTGTTATAGTTTTTCTTTAAAATACGCAAAGCTATTGAATATATTAGCGGTTTTAGGTTCAATCTATTCATTATTATTTTTGATTTATTCAGTCATGTAGAGAGTAAACTATCTTATTACTTCTCTATTAAGAAAGCTTAATACTGTAAGAACCTTATCTTACTTGATCATAATCCTATTAATATTATTATTAAAATAAATATATAACTAGGCTAAGAATACTTTAAAGGTTCCTTACTCTTCTAAGAATAATTTAACCTTCTTTATCTTAATAACTAACTATCTCACAGTTTGCTGTCCTTTAAGCTCAATAATATATTATCCCATTATTATGATAGCCTCTACTATCTAAACTAAAATAGGCATAGGTGTATTACTTATTATTATAATTCCTCCACTACTGGTTATTATAGGAGTAAATAGAGCTAGTACTCAAATCTGAACCCTAGGTAATACTAGTATTTACTAATTACTTGCTATATTTCTTATTTAAAACTTCTCTTTTAAAATAAGAGTCTTTAATTATTACAAACTAATGATTATTAATCATCAAGATCAGAATAAACTCATTACTGAACAGCAGTTCAATAGTATTCTGATATCGAAAGGGCAGATGCCTAAGAGATAAACAAGGAAATAATAGTTTATTAAGGTCTCTAAGCAATAGTATACTCAAGGTTAAACAGTTAATTAAAGATAATAGAGAAAAACTATTTACATGATAAATAAGTATCCTTATATCCTTCATCATCATCATAGTAATCATAGATTTTCTCTGTTTTCTATAATCCTCGGATCATAGCCATCATAGAAATCCTCTGATTTCTATGATACCCTAACCCTAATGGTTGCGGATAATCCTTTGTTCCATCGTGCATTAGTTTCCGTGAAACTAGGCTGATCCATTGGCTGTGACGTTCTGATTCTTCTGACAGTTAATAGTAATAAAGAAATAGATACAGGCCTAGAAAAAAGCTGTTAAGAAGATTATAGCTAAGAGCAAGAAAGCCTAATAAGCCTTATAAAATATATCTAAATTAACTTTAGTATTAGTTTAGAAGCTAGCTTAGAAATCAGCTTTAGAATTAGATTATAAATTAGCTCCTATACTAGCTCTAGATTTAGATTAAAAGCCAGTCTATAATATAGTTTTTAAGCTAATCTATAAGTAAGAATTAGAGCTAAAAGTAATCATATTAATAATTAAGTAATTAACTATATAAAAAACTCTAATTATATCTTATATAATATTAAGAATATTAGCTAGTAGACTGGTCAAGATAATCCTATTTAAAGTGAGTAGTATAGTTGAGAAATAATCTTAAGAATAATCTCCTAAATCTAAGTTATTTAATAATAATGATAGAGAAGTTAATCTATAAGATTATATTGATATGGTGTTTGCAGTGGGCCAATCTATACTAGCTATAATTGATCTAGTACTGCTTCTTAATATAGATCTACTAGTATTAATAATATTAAGGATAATATAGAAATTAACTTACTTATAAGATCTAGATTATAGTATAAATATATATAATAATCTAGATAAGCCTTTTTATGAATAATATCACTGTAAATGATCCTAGTCTTAATTATATAATAATATACTATTATTATTTAATTCCCTCGTTCAGAACCAACCCACCCATTGGGTGGTAACCCAACCAAATTTTCGCATCAGTTTATTGCTTGCATTGAGTACAATACAATTCTCGCTGCGCACCCTATTTCACCTCAAAACAACCAAGAAATCGGCTGTCAAAAACACCTCTCTCCTTCGTGAAAAATTTTTTCGTTTCGCACTCCCGCAGGCGCTCGGGCCACCCCCTAAATCACCCCCTAGCCACGCTAAGAGCTAGCCACTGCACGCTCCCATAAATACTCGCCACACAACATCTCTAGTTAGCCCCTGGGCGCTAGACCTGATTCGTTCTAGGTGGCCCCCAGGCACTAGCCCTTGTACTGTTAGGTGGCCCATAGGCACTACTTTCCCTAAAACCTAGGTGGCCTTATAGGTATTAGTTAATAATAACTATATTAAAGTACAATTTTTGAAGGAATACTCTATGTCTTTTTGCTAGAACAGTCCCTGTAGGCTATTTTATAAATTTATTTATAAAATAGTGCCTATTCCTTCCCTACCACATGGTTTCTATAAAGATATACGCTTTATATAAAATATGGGAATAGAATAGATTCTCTGTATACTAGTGGTCTCCTAAAGGATAATCTAGCCTATTATTATATTATTTGGAAGTAATATAATATTAGGATGTTTGGGTGTTCTAGGAATATAATCTAGGATCAGGTAGGGCCTGATTTTAGCAGTATTATTTATAAGGCTTTATAAATAATAGAAAGAGCAAAATTTTTCCTAGGTTTTAATAATATATAAAACAGGAATCTGGTGTCCATTATTATCTAATTTTCTTTATTTTCTTTATTTCTAGTTTGCCTTTTTATTATTATTTTATATAATAATAAAAAGAGAGGTTTAGAGAATTCTATACAAAAAATTGCTTAGTAGTTTAGTAATTCTCTTTAAAAATTACTACTTATTTATTTCTTATTAAAAGAATAAATATTTTATTATTTATATTCCTTTCCTATCCTACTCATTATACAAATTCCTAGCCCACGATCCCCAGTCTTGTACTAGAAAGAGGAGGAAATACAAAAAATATACTATAAATATATATATATATTTATACAGACTACTTTTCAGGGTTTATTTGATTATAAATTGGATCTAAATTTTTAAAAAAAAAAAAAAAAAAACCACTAAAAATGAGTATTATTATGGAAGAAAATATAGATTAGGATACTACTATTCCTCCTAGCTCTCCATTTATTGAACCCTAATCAGAAATAGACATTTTCTTGCAAAATAAAGCTCTTGAAAAAGAATCAAAAATTTAAGAATAAAAAATAAACAAAATTAAACAAGTAAAATCCTTAATATTTAATATTATTGAAATTGAAAATAATAATTAAATAAAAATAGATTTAAATGATAGTATTTTACATTTAAATTTCTTGATTATAAAAATAAAAAACCCCACTATCCTGAGCCCTAAAAAAACATTATTAAATGAAATAAATCTAAAAATTTATGAATTATCCTCCAAATTTGATTCACTTGAAAAAAATAATAAAAATAAGAATAATACTAAATCTATTATTCCTTATAATTACCCCTTAAGTCTAAAAGTGATTATTAAGCAATCAAAAACCCTAGAGGAATCAATTCATAATAAAAATAATAATAATAATAATAAATTTGAAAAGGTTCAATATAAAAAGAAAAATCAAAATCAGCAACAAAATATCTAATAAAAGGATAATAATATTCAAAAAGAACTAATTTAACAATTAAATACTAAGAAATTAGAACAATCTTCTAAGGATACAATTTCTAAAAATTAATTCAAAGCTAAACAGAAAGAAAAAAGGTTAATTTTACAAATCTCTAAGGAATTTATTGAAAATCTTTAACTATTTACAATTAGAAATGAAATAAATAGAGCCTTTGAAAAAAATAATATTATAAAACTAATTATTGCTTCTATTATAAAATCTAAATCTAATCTTTCTATTATTTTAATAATAATGGAAGGATTCAGTGCTAAATTTTTAATAGAAATAAAAGCAATATGGGAGGCTTATATTCTATTTATTAATTTTCAATATGATGAAGAATAGATTAAATTAATTGCCTATAAAGTGCCTACTAAACCTTTTTTATATGAAGAAGGATTAAATTTTCTAAAAGAAGATATTGAAAAATTTAATAATATAAAATTAATTAGAACCCTAATTTAGCTTTGCTAAGAAGAGGCTAGAGCATAGAAAAATCATTCTTCTATTATTATTTATATTTCTGATCCAGAATTAGAAAAAAGAATAATAAAAACAAATATATATATTGCAGGAGAACTTTACAAGATTAAAAAGTTTATTCTTAAATATATTTAATATGAAAAATGCCAAAAATATGGTCATATTAAATTTAAATATAAAAATGAATATAAATGCAAAATCTATGCTTCAAATCATGATTCTGATGTACATTTTTATAGTATATACTATTCTAAAAAATAATATATTTATATACTAATAAAATGTGCAAATTGTAACTTATCCTATATAGCTAATGACTATAAATACCTAGAATAGCAAAAGGTCAATCCTAAAATGAGAAATATAATGCCCATAGACACTGAATAATAGAAATTAACTTTTTACAAAATAATATAGGGAGAAAATCTGATTATATAATTACTTGTTTAGAAATAGGCCTAGAAAATAATATAGATTTTATATTATTTTAAGAACCTTATATTTTAAATAGTAATATAATTTCTCATCCTGCATATAATATTATTTTACTATTAGATCATATTAGACCAAGGATTGCAATATTTTATTTAAAAAAATCAATATTCAATTTTGAAATAATCTATAATTCTGTAGATCTTCAAATTATTAATATTTTAATTAAAAACAAAAATATTCAATTAATAAATATTTATAATGAGAAAGATCAAGACAAAACTACAGATAATAAAATACTAAATTCTCTATATACAATAGAAAGAGAATTACTAAATATAAAACCAGTAAAAAATACTATAATTGCTAGGGACTTTAACGCTCACCATTCCTAATAGAACAAAAATATTAATAACCTAATAAGATCAAATAATCTAGTAAAATGATTAAAAAAATATAAATTTGAATTATTAAATACACCAGACATCCCTACATAGTATAGAGAAAACTCTAATAATTTAATATTAGATCTAGTTTTTTATTCTAATAATTTAAATAATAATAACAATAATAATTGTTTGTTATAGGAAATAGACCCAGAAATATTGTCTGGATCAGACCATAAAATATTGCTTTATTCTTATAAAAATACCAAAAATATGGTAATAAACCCTACAATTAATTTACCATATAATTTTGAAAAAGCTGATTGGAAATCCTTTTCTAAAAATATCACTAGATTTAGTAAACAATATAGTTTAATAAATCTAGATTTAGATTCAGAAATAGAGCTAGAAAATCAAGCTGAAATCTTACAAAATATTATTATAAAAGCTACAGATTTAAGCATACTAAGGAAAAGAATATATTCCAGATTTAAAGTTTAATAAAATAATAATTTATCAAAATTAAGAAAAGATTTTAGAAAAGCAAAAAGAATATAGTATTCTTATAAAAACAATAAAGAATTATATAATTCTTATATTATTAAAAGAAATATATATTTTCAAGAAATAAAAAATATAAAAATCTTAATATAGAATAAATTTTTAGAAGAAGCTGAGAGTAAAGAAATATTTAAAGCCTTTTTATACATAAAAAAAAGGTTTTTAAATAGATTACCCATATTATATTATAAAGAAAATAATATAAAAAAAACAGTTATTTTCTTTCCCTAAAAATATGATATCTTTTTTATAATATTATTCAAAGAACCCCCTATCTCTAAGGGAATAGATCTAAATATTCTATATTTAGAAAAATATAAATAGCCTAATATTAAAGATTATAAAATAAAAAATACAATTTTTCAATCTTCAAAAAATAAAGCCCCAGGCCTAGATAAAATTTCTTTTATTATATTACAATATGCCTATAATAATATTAAAGAAAGATTTAATATAGTTTATAAAACATTAATTCAAAAAGACTACTACCCAAATTGCTAGAAAAAAGCCTCAGGGGTTATATTAAAAAAACTATATAAAAAAAATAATTTAAATCCTAAAACTTATAGGGTTATTTCCTTATTAAATTATTTAGAAAAAATCTCTAAAAGAATACAAGCAAAAAGATTAGCTTTTATTATAGAAAACCTTAATTTAAATTTACTATATTTTAATCAAATTGGAGGAAGAATAAATAAATTATCAATTAACACAGTTTTATCATTAATAAATAATATTCAAATTAAAAAAGAAAATAAAAATAATACCTCTATATTATTTTTAGATATTAAAGATGCATTTGACTATATTTCTAAAAACTAATTAATTAAAATTTATATTAAATTAAGACTACTAAGACCTCTAATTTACTAGATTATTTCTTTCCTTTCTAATAGAGAAATTCAATTAAATTTTAATAATAATAAGAGTTCTAATATTCCTATTATTATTAGAGCCCTGTAAGGATCACTTTTCTTACTAATTCTATTTTTAATTTATATCACTATTCTATTTATTTTTGAAGAATTTAAAAATATTAATAAAAATAAGAAAGAATATAAGTTAAAAATATATTTAGAAAAAGCTAGATTCCCCAGCTATATTAATAATATTAGCATAAAAATTAGCTCTAAAAAAATAGAGGATAATTATAGAATATTAGAGAAAATTGCTAAATACTTTATTCAAAAAGGAGAGTAAAATAATATATAATTTAACAGGGATAAAATAGAATTAATTTATTTTCTATTAACTAGAAAATTAGATCTAGGGAATTACAATTTCTAGATTAAATTTAATAATAATAAAATAATCTTAAAATTATATATCAAATAGTTAGATATTATTATTAATTCTAAATTAAAATTTAAGGAATATATTAAAAATCAAATTTCTAAAGCAACTAGGGTTTTTTATTAAATAGAAAGACTTTCTAATATAGAAAGAGGTCTAACTTTTCAAACAATAAGATAGTTATATATAATATATATAATATCAATTACAGATTATAGAGTTCCTATTTAGTAAAGAAATTAAAAGAATTTTTTATATAAATATTAAATCTTATAAAATTTAGTTTTAAGAAAAATATTAAGAGTTGTTAAAACTTCTTCTTATAAAATTATAGAATTAGAAGCTGCTGTACTGCTACTAGAAATAAGATTTAATAAGATTTATAGATTTTATATATTAAGAAGCTTAAAATTTGAGAACTCTTATATTATTAAAAAAAGAATGCTAATAGACTTTATTCTAAATCTAAAAGAAAAAGAAAAACTAAATCAAAGAATATATTATAATTGGAATGACCTAATAACACTAAAAAAAATAAAAATAAATTCTAATAATTTAAATTTAGAATTAAATTCTGAATATTAACTAATTTATAATAAAAAATATAGAAAATATAAAAGCTAAATGGACTTTTTAACATCATTATTTTCTTTTAATATATGGACTAGATTTGAAAAATCTAAATATAAATATAGAAATAAAGATATTAATAAATTATTATTTATTAATATACTAGAAGAAACTAAAAAAATTACAACTAAAAACTATAATATTATGATCCAATAATAGGATAATAGTAATATTTTAAAGGATTATATTATTCTTTATTCTAATAGTTCAAAATTAGAAGAAAATAATAGGGTTAAAATTTATAATTTAAATTTTAAAAAATCTTATATATTTAATATTAGCAAACAACAAGAAATATATAATTCTAAATTTTTTAGGATTTATAAAGCATTAGAAGTTGCTCAAAATGAAATAAAAGAAAATCCATTTATTTTAGAAATATAGATTTTCTCTGATAGCTAATCAATTTTGAAAGGTTTAAAAACAAACCTAGAAATAAGAAAATATTTTATATATAGTATTATATATAAAATAGCAAAAAATATTAAAAGTCAAAATATTAAGATTAATATTTAATAGTCCTTAGATTATATAAATATTTTTAGCAATGAACAGGCTGATAAAATAGCTAAATATATAGCTAAAAATCTAGAATTAAATGATATTAGTATCTCTTTTAGTTATATTAAAAGATTACTAAAAGAAAAATTATTATTAGAGTAGGAACTAGATTGGAAAAAATCAAAAGATAAAAAAGAAAAGAATTTACTATATAAAAAATATAATAATATTAATTTTAAATAGAAAGCAAATCTATTAAAAGTTAATAGAGTATTATAGTCTATAATTTAACAATTAAAAATTGGATATAGATATTTTTTATCTTATTTAAAATGTTTTAATCAAGAATATAAGAATAATATTTATAATAAATATGATTCTAATTTAAAATAAATACTCTATTATTTAATTTTGAATTGTTCTAAATATAATAATATTAGAAAATCAACTATTAGGGGACTAGATTTAGATAAAAGAAATTTATATTTCTTATTTTCTAAGCCAGGTATCTTTATTCTCATAGAATATTTAAAAAAAACCAAGATTGCTACAAGGAAATGGATTTTATTAGAAGAAGAATAATGTATTAATTATTGCTTCTTATTTATAAAATTTATACTCGATTTTTCCTTATTTTGAGTTATTATAATTATTACTCACCCTATAGGGGGCTCCCATTATTTTTCCTAAAATTGGCCTATTTCTAGTTATATATATTAAAAATTTAGTTAGCCTAAGTCCACTTCCTGAAAGGGAATTGGCAGACCTTACATAGTCTATGACTGGTAAAAGGTCTCTAAAATGGAAGCATAAATAAATAAATATAATCTTAGAGTAAGCTTACTCTATAGATTTACAAAGTAGATAAATTAATATTTTTTCTTATTGAATATAGAAGTATAGTATAAAGCCTATTAATCTGTACTAATACTAGCATATTAAAGCTTTTTAATAATCTTATCTTTATTATAACTAGCAGCTATAATTCCTATATTATTTACTTATCTGCTTATTAATATATAATTTATTTTATTTATATAATTCTTAATTAGATCTAAGTTATAGATAAGATATAGAATTAATAAGATTAAAAAGCCTTATAAGATACTAATTAGTATAGAAATTAATTTAGAGATATCTTTTAGAATCTTAATTTATATACTTTATCCTATAAGAAAAGTAATAATCTATAATATAAAATAGCTAAATTATTATTTCTATATATTGTAAAGTAATTATAAATAATATATATTATTATAAATACTAGAGATATCTAATAATAATATAAAAATAATCTCTAGTCTATCACTCTATATATATTAGATATAATCTAAGATAATTTAAATAGTATAATCTATTAAAATTCTTTTATATCTACTTAAGTAGCCCTTTAAAAGTAGTCCTTTTATTTTTATTATATAGCTAATTCTACATATAATAATAGCTTTAAGAAATTTACTAAGTGTATTAAGTAGGGCTATTAGTTAATATACTTTAAATATATAATAGTTTTAATTTTTACCTCCCTTATAAAGAATAACTATGATTAAATATTAGAAATAAAATAGATTATAGCTAGCTTAGATATAGGCATTATAGATTTAATAGAGTATATTAAATATTATAAAAATATCTATAATTTTATGCTAGAAGCTGTTGGGGATTATATCTAAGCTAGGGACTTTATTAGATAATATAGAATAAATTATATATTTAATCTTATAGTATAGGATCTCTAAAAATACAAGCTGTTTAGGATATATAATATTATTAATATCTGCTAAATTAGCTTCTAAAATCACTAAAAGAAATAATTTACTAAGAAGTGCTATTTTAATTTCTATTAAGTTACCTGTATGTTTATTAGTTAATTTTAATATTAATATTATTTTAGATTTATAGAGGCCTCTCTATATATATATTTACTTTACTAACTGCTAGAGGCCTTAAGGATCTTTCTTAGTAGTTTATTAGATATATTAGTAGTGGCTAAGTCTCAAAGATTTATTAACTAGTTATTTCTTCTTATTCCAGGTATGTAGATATATATACTAGATCTAAAGATTATAAATATTAGAGTATAAGCAGTATAAGTAGTAGCATAATTGTACTATTTCTTTATATTTAGGTATGAAATTAGAGTTGCTCTATACACTAAGAATTATTTATAGAACAGCTTTCTCAATTATATAATAGATTATAGTAATAAAAGTAGTAGTTAAGAGCTTAATTAGAGATTTAAAAGCATTTATAAGCTTAGAAACTATAAGATTTTATTCTAGTATTTTAGTTAATAGCTTAATATTAGTAGCCTTTTAATTCCTTTATCTTAAGGGTTTATTGACTAGTGTTTAGATATTAATCTAGATATAAATTAATTAGTAGTTAAAGTTATACTATATAATATTAGTGCATTTAATTAGAATTAAATAGTAGAAAAGGCTTATAAAAAGAAAGATAAGATTAATTATAGATTAAGATTAACTTTATTCTTATATTATTATACTCTCTTTAATAGCAAGCTCTAGTTTATAATAATCTATAATCTCTAGTAATTTAATACCTTTATTATTAATTTTAATACTAAAGCTACTCTAAATAAAATAATATATATTTATATCTCTAAGAACTAGATACTCACTTATTATAGAATATTCTAAATAAGCTAGCTTCCAGTCAAGAAGATCAAATATTAGTAATTTAGGCTTATTATATATATTATAAATATAAAGATTATAGGATTATTTATCACAAAAGTATTACAGGTAGAGGATCTAGTAATTTAAAAATATAATAATATATATCTACTTAGCAGGATTAATCTACTTATTAATATACAGTATAACTCATACTTATACGCTATTAATAGATTTAGGGTAAAGTAATTAATAGGTAAGTTAAGTAGATTAATATATTATATTATTATACTTATTCCTTTATAGTTCTTAAATAGTAATTATAGAGGTCTTGAATATAGCAAGATTATAAAAAAATATAACTATAACCTTATCCTTTAATTTATATATATTATACTATAATATTTTAAATAATATTATATTTACTATTTATTAATTAGATCAAAGGATAAGTATATTAATATACTGCTAAGAGATTTCTTAAAGAATCTTTCCTTATAGATTAGTCTATTATTAGGCTGCTAGTACTACTAGTAAATATAATTACTATTGTTAATAATAAACTAAAATAATAACTCTTATTATATATTTAAGTTAAACTCTCTACTATTAATCTCTGGAAAAATAGTTATGCTGAATAGTATAAGCTTATTATTATTAAAATTCATAATCATCTCTAGAAGAGATAGTAATGATATATTATTATATAATTAAGACTAGGATTATTCATAGTAATATTATTTATAAAAAGGCTTATCTAGATTATTATATATATTTATATTATAATTTAGGCCTTATAAGCAAGTTAATTTCTATATTATTCTTAGTACTATTGATACTGGCAGATCTATATTAAAAAGTAGTACTAGATTGATTATAGCTAGCATAGATTAGCCTACTATAAATACTATATTAATATAATCTTATAGATTAACTTCCCCATTATTATTATTAGATAACTTAGATTTAGGAGATTATTTTTAAAATTATTTTTTAGCTATATTACTTGCTTTGAATAGGATTATTTTAACCAGTTTATTAGCTAATATTCTTAATATTATATAAAATATAGTTAGAGCTTTTTATATAATTAATTATTTAATTATTAATATAATTGCTTTTAGCTCTGGTTCTTACTCATAGATTAGCTTGAAAGCTATATTATAAACTAGCTCCTAATCTAGATCTAGAGCTAGTATAAGAGCTAGTTTATAATCTAATTCTAAAACTAATTCTTGAGCTGGCTCCTAAACTAACACTAAAGTTAATTTAGGTATATTTTATAAGGTTTATTAAATCTTCTTACTTTTAGTTATAGTCTTTTTAATAGTTTTTTTCTAGATCTATATCTATTTCTTTATTACTATTAACTTAGCAGCTTCTCTTAGTATTAGTTTAGATTACTTTATCTTTTCTTGCAGGTAGTTTAAGATATAATATATACCTCTTTTATTATTTTTTATAATTATATATTATATTTAGGTAGTCTTCTATTATTAGATAATATAGTTATTATTTAAGGCCTTATAAGAATTCTTATAATTAATATATTTTATAATTAAATTATAAGTCTCTTTAGAAGGGTATTCCTAGATTAGATATATCTCTATATAAAATCTATAATAGTATTTTAGCTCTAAATACTAAGCTTATATATATCTATATTTTTAATATTTTTTGTATATTTTTACTTATTTATCCTTATAGTAGGATTAATTAGATAAAAAATAGAAATATTAAATTATTTTGCTATAGATTATATTATTTATTACTATTAAGTTAGTAAACTTAATAACTAGTAATTCTGAATAGCTTTAAGGTTTTATAAGCTATTTAATATATATAATTTTAGTTTTAAATCTATCTGCTTAGTACTTATTGCTAATAATTAGCTTTACTTTAAATTTCTTATTTATATCTATTTCCCTTGCTAGTATATTATCAATAATAATTCCCTATATTAGTATTCTTATATATATAGACTTTTTTAGTATATAAATCTATATTTTATAATATTGATAGAGGATCTCTGCTTTAGCTATAGATCTTACTTAAAGACTTATATCTTTAGAAGTAAATGATTATATAGCTTTAAAGGTATATATAGTTAAAGGAATACTTAGAATATTCTTTACTATTAAGATTTATTCCTATTCTATATACTTTATAATCTCTACTAGTTAGAGCTTCTAGATTTATTTATAATTTGCTTTATTATAGATTTTAATTATAATTTTACAATCTATATCTAATTTAGTATAGCTGACTCCAGAGATAGATAAATTTATATTTTAAGATTAAAATGATATTATACTATAAATAATTACTTATTAAGCTACAGCTTAGTAAGCTTTTTATATTATAATAGAATTACTATTAGATATTTTTATAGTAGTACTACTTACTATTTACTCTATTATTATATAGATTATAGTTATATTTTAGAGGATCTGATCAAGAATCTCTTTAAGATTTATAAATATATCTATATATTTACTTTATAAGTTTATAAAGTATTTAATCTGCTATATGAATACTTTAAAGAAAAGTTTATTAAGATAATTAATTAATTTATTATATATAATTTGTAGTATAAGGTTTACTATTTTTACAAGTTATTTTATCTTTATAATATACTTTTTAAATAGCTCTTGGATCTATTTTTTAGCTTAATATAATTCTTCTTAGCATGCATCTTATTATTATTATTGTTATTATTAATAATTTTATTATGGTATGGCTGTGTTGTAAATATCTTATAGAATAAGATTTTTGCCTGTTAAAGGTGTTGCAATTACTCCCTCTACCATTGCTACAGTCTTATCTAGTAAAACTAGGCTCAATCGATAGCCCTGGCTTCGAGGAATAAACTGCTAAATTTACAGCCGTTTCCGGCCGGATCTGGGCGCGCAATTTCAAAAATTCGATTCACGCGGCCGGAGATGTTTTTTTTGCATAAATCTAATTCTTCTACATATATATTTATATTATATAAATAGAAGCCTATTTAAAAGCTATAAAAAAATATATAATATAAAATAGAAAAATAACTAAAAATATCTTATTTTTATTATAAAATAATCAAAACTTACTTATAATATAAGAATTATAATTATTTATATAAAAAAAATAATAATTATTTAATTTTTATTTTCAAGTTATTTAAACTAGTTTTTAAGAATAGCCTTTCTAATAAAAATAAATATTAAAAAAATCTATTTTTTTTTAATAATATTTAGATATTTAATTCTAACTTTTTATCTCCCCTTTATCTAATTTAAAAACTAGATTAATTTTATTTTATAAGTTTTATAAAATAGATTTTTTATATATAGGATTTCATCTTTTAATTTGAAGTTTATTATTAATTATTTAACTAAGAAATAAAACCTTATAATAAGATAAGAATTATAGATTTATAATAATATTAAGTAGCTAAATATTTTAAATTTATAAATATTTTATTTTCTTTAAT
>JBBVQN010000195.1:0-22188 GCA_038993655.1 Talaromyces verruculosus | reverse complement strand
CCATCCTTGCTGCTTCAGCAATCAGAGTATCATCCAACTGAAGACAGCAAGCGTTCATCGCAAATATGGCCTGTCACATGGTGTTCATAAGAGCTTGCAAGTAATAACACTCAGAGAGAACTTACCATAGCGGCAAGAGCCTTATGAAACATTAGTGTTAGTGACACGAAACAGCTGCCGTTGGATCGTCGCTAACTCACTTGCAGGTTGTCTAAAGATTCTTTGGGAACAAGAACATCGGCTAAATATCCGAGAGCAGTTTGAAACAAAGTCCAGGTAACTCCATGGCCAGGTCGGAACGTGCCACCATCAACGTACTGACTACCTAAGGCGAGTACTGCATGATAGAGTGCGGAGAGAGCTGGGTTCGCCGGTGCATCACTTGAAACATCAGAAGCGGACACGCGTGTGATAAAGTCATCACGATCCAGAAATGGATATCTTGGATGTACGTATTTAAAGTAGCCTACTTGCCTTTAGTGTCTAGCATTCTCTAAAATAAAACGGATTCAGGCATACCGTCAATGTATCCTTCCACTGTTTGCTTTGACATGGTCAACTGTTGATGCGGCTTAGTGAATTGAATCCGAGGCCACGAGGATGGATCCCTGCCACGTAGACGCGCGGCAATGAGGGTATCAACTCTCTGAATGAGGTTTTTGATGCGGTTTGATCCGATTTTTTGCGAAAGCTGCTCGACTTGTGGGTCTGAAAAGAAAACTAGACTTGAACTTGGAACTGTGAATCTAGTTAGTGGTGCATTATAGAGTATGCGAGAATATGAGTGTACCTCGAGTGTCCGAAGTCTCAGAGTGCACACTCTTAGCTAATGGCGTAACTATCTCAGCTTACTCCCAACTTACTTTTATAATGCCAGTTTCATCAGTGAGTTCCTCCGTTGGCAGCTCGTCGCGTAATATGCAGTCGATATACAGATCATGGATATCCGGGTCAGGACCAGATGTCGAACCAACACGGGGTGAAGAGACTAGCAATCCAATGTTACTTGTTTGTTAGTTTACGGAGGGTAAGCTGGGTTACCTTTTGGCAAAAAACGCCTCTTATGCAGGCTAAAATGGCAAGTCTCGCCTCGCTTCTGCGGCCTGCTCAGTAATCACAGACATCTATACAAGTTTTGATAGGGTTCTTACCGCGCAATGATTACACACGATCGGAGCAGAACGAGGAGCGTCCGGTGCTAGATTAGAATGAGTTAGTAGACAGTATAACGCAACAATAGTGCCTATTACCTATGCATCGGACTTTGCGCTGCCTGCACTGATCGCAGGATTTGTTGATCCTCGACATCATGCATATAACATTCGAGCTGGAGGAATAGTTGAGTCGTTAACCTTGGAAGGTGAGCGGAGTCTGAGACAAGGCGTATGCGCGGAGACGGAGAAATATTTATCCTACAAAGTACCTACGTCCCCTCACCGCGTGATAGTTAAGTGACGAGTTTACTCTGATCTAGACGCTAGCCAAGCATCGGTTTACGACAACTACATACAAAGAATTAACAGTCTAAGGCAACGTTTTCCCACTATATGGTACAGTATATGAAATATTACTGTAGGAACTTGATTTTCCTTTGTGTATTTACTTCTATTCTTAGATTAATGCGAGGGCTAAGTTACTACCCTTTACTAGTCTAGATAGAGCACGCCCATATCCTATATATCTTATGCCTCTGAGTAGGCACATACCTGGATAACTGAGTTGTTCTTAGACTGTGGCGGATCTTAACGGGTAGTTATATCAATACTACTACTACTACTACTCCTACTCCTACTCCTACTACTACTACTAAGACACTCCATCGTTTGAACGTTCATCACTAGGATAATCCCTGCGGCCCCAGTGTAGCCTTAATACCAACTATCATCCGTGGAAACCATTTTGTGTGCGTTTGCATTGGGAATTGTGCCATGCGTTGAGATGGCACTTAGCTAGTAATAACTTCGGAGAACTCCCGAGGTCCCTTTCAGCAAGTCAAGATCGTCAAGTAGCTCGCACTTCATTCAGTCACTAACTCAAATATTATTACATGCACCTAGAACAAATCAATGATTGCAATCTATAACTTGTTTAGCCTGGATATAGCTCCAAACTACGGAATCAACAGACCATGCCTCGCTCAATGTTCAAGACACTCTTCCCAGGCCAAAGGCTCCTCAACAGTTTCTTTCCATAGGCTGCGTCTAGGCTTTGTATAACAAATCCAGAAAGCCGTTTGCTAGGTCCACCATAATACTCTTATTCGGTAATGACCCCGCTACTCCATATAATACAGCTGCTTCCCCTGTCGAGTCTTGCTTACCTTTGCCCGCCTTCGCCAGTGCGTTCTGTTTTTCGATCTCCTCACTCACAACTTGCTGCAGATCATTTACAAGACGTTCCCAGGCTTTCATTATGGGAACTGTCACAGCCACGTGGATTGCCGGTGGATTTTGCAAGGCATTAAGATGCCAACCTTTCTCCGACATACCATCCGCAATACTATAGGTGTTAAGATTGCGGGCTTTGAATGCCACAACAGACACAAGAGGATTTCCCAGGACCTCAAGCTCTGTGCTTAGCTCAGGTACAGTTTGAATAGCACAAATGATCTTTTTAGTCGTACCAACAATGCGAACACATGAATCCAGATAGCCGGACTTCCCAACGGACATCAAGCTTGACCAGCAACCAGCTATGAGAGCACCAGGACGTGATCCTGCGATGCCTGGAGAGGCATACATTCCTCCTGACCAGTCTGGGCAGACATAGTACTGGTATTTCCGCAACTCGGCTGTCCGATAAAGACATGTTGAGTTGCCTTTAGGGGCAAAGCCATATTTATGGGTATCGCAGCTGATCGACGTAACACCTTCAAGTCGGAAATCGAAAGGTCGTGTTTCAAAACCGGCTTTTTCGAGGAAAGGAACAAGGAATGAGCCTAAGCAGCAATCTACATGCAAACACAGCTTTTTCTGCACGGCGAGCTTAGACAAGGCAGCAATATCATCCATGATGCCATGAGGAAAGTTGGGTGCGGAGCCGACAAGCAGTATTGTGTTGCTGTTAACCAGGCGACGTACAGTCTTAACATCAACCTGATACGAAGGGGCCGGACAGGCGACTGTATGGACCTTTATGTTGAAGTAATCACCAGCCTTACGGAATGCCGTGTGCGCAGTCTCGGGTATGATCCTGAAGGAGCCCTCCATATTAGCTCGTTGAATACCGATGCATCGATTGGCTTACTTACATCTCAGGCTCCTTGATGCCTCGTTCTGCGGCTGCCTTCTGGCGAGCTGCCAAGCAAGCAACCAGAATGCTTTCAGTGCCGCCAGATGTACATACTCCCGCAGCGCCTTGAGGCGCATTGAAGATGTCAAGTACCATGGCAACTACTTCTGCCTCCATCTTCCGCACACCAGGAAATACATCTGGGTGGATTGGGTTCGCAACAGTAAACTTTGCGAAGGCCTCTGATTGTAAACGAATCAAGTCATCTTCGCCATGGTAGACAGCCCCAGAAACATAGCCTTCTTCCCATTTCGTGTGATCCATTTTAGCAAGTTCCTCCAGTTGCATAAGCACGGCATCCTCGTCCAGACCTTCTTCTGGCAGAGATAAATGGCGAGGTAGGTTCACTGGAAGCATTTTCGCCGCGAGTTTCGACAACGCATCCCCTACCTGCTCCTCTACTTGACCACGTACGCCAGGGGCGCGGAGTAAATATCCGTAGAGAATGCGGCGTATGTCGGTGTAAATCTCTAGGACCGCGCCAATTGGACCCCTGCCCCAGATTGTCCAGACTGCTCGTCGAGACCATCGCAGTGTGTAATAGAGGACAAGCGCGTCTCGAAATCTAGAACCCAGTGGAAGTGATTAATTTGAGTTTATCAGACTTCTGCTTGTGAATTGTACACAAGTCGCAATCGGGACAGTTAATCAATAAGGACTTACATATCCAGGATATTGAGCTGAACGGGATGTGACGTCCAAAGTCGGCTTTTTAACGCCAGGTTGGCGAGAACAGTTGTAGCCGTTGTCACTTTTGATGTCATCTTTGCTTTCACCTTTTTTGGTGTATTTAATTTCAGGAAGATACCAGTCACGATGAGAGGAAGAAGATATGAAATGATTTGGGGAGGCGTGCTTAAATATTACCATGATTATTCAATCTATTTCGATTCTACGTAATAATTCTGGCTTAAAAGATGACCGAACTGAGGCCATCATCAAGAATTTCGAGGTTCGGAGCTGTCAACGCATCTTACCCACATGTTGTTCGGCGCTCGGTGGTTGGGAAGTGGAGTCAGATGGATTATACCAAAAAGGGATTATCATCATCACCACGTATTTTTTTTTTGTCTCTTTGGAAAAAGAAGGAAAGGTAAATTAAAAAAAAACGGACCGATATGAACACGAAGAAATATTAGTGCTACACTATCACTATCTCTTAGGTAGGACCTACCAAACCAGGTGACGGTGAGATGTGTATGGCAGACTATATCGGCTATTCGAGAACACCAATACTCTAGTCTTCAACTTTCAGACTTATCAGTGCCCAATGCGCCAAATGCGGGATGAAGGCGGGGCGCAAGAATTGACTCAAACAATCTTGGGAATCAAGGAAGGTAGCACAGCGGAGCTGGAGTGGTATGTCTGTGTATTGGAAAGACGTTGTCGTAGTATCTTTGTACACTGAGCCAGGGAGATACGTTATTGAGGATGAACTAAAATTAATTTCTTGTATATGGTTCAAATGTTTCCTGACAGTTTTCATGGCGAGGATTGTATCATTCTACCTGCCAAGAAAGTGGTGATTACAGCTTAACTTCTGAACTCGGTACTCTCCACAGCATAGAACGCTTGAGATCCCCAATGTCCCTTGCGCCAGCAAATCCCATAGTCAAGTCAAGATCGGCCAAAATGCCAGCAAGTACGGCTTTAGCACCAGCTTCGCCATTGATACCCAAACCATACACAACGGGTCTACCGACGAATACCCCCTTAGCTCCAAGGGCGACGGCTTTGATGATATCAGCTCCTGTGCGGATTCCTGAGTCCAACAAAACAGTAATCTTGTCATTCACGGCATCAACAATTTTTGGCAGCACGTCTAGTGTTGCGATAGCGCCGTCAATCTGTCTCCCACCATGATTGCTCACGATGATGCCATCCATACCATGCTGTGCCGCCAATAACGCATCATGTACACTTAGAATACCCTTCAGAACTATAGGTCCTTCCCAATACTTTCGTAAGTTTTTGAGATCATCCCAACTACGGCTCACGCCGGGAAAAACCTCTCCTGTCCAATACATGGCAGCCGCTGTCTTATTTGTCTCTGGTGTGCCACCATTCGAACGTTCAGCAAACTTGCTTCGAAAGACGGGATCCATGAAGCCAATTTCATCACCTTCACCGAGAACAAAGGGTACGTTAGCGGTGTCGAGGTCCAATGGCCGCCAAGCAAGAGTCCAGGTGTCAAGGGTGACAATCAACACTTCATAGCCATTAGACTTGGCTTGATTGAGTATCGACGCCGTGATCTCATCATCTGCAGGCCAGTAGAGTTGGAACCATTTCGAGCCTGTGGGACTGGCCTCCCTGAGTTTCTCGAAACCCGTAGAGGCGGCTGTGCTGAGAGTAAAAGGAACTCCAAGGGCAGCACAGGCATTAGCTGTACCGATTTCCTTGTCCTTGTGGTAGAGTGACTGTACGCCAATTGGCGCCATGAGCAAAGGCGTATCTGATCGGAATGAGCTACTTCTCTATATGTAGAGATTTTTGGCGAATGGACTACTCACCATATTTCTTTCCAAAAAGAGTAACGCTGAGATCGCGGGGAGTAGTTGGTTTCAGCACTTTTGGCACAATATTCCACCGTTTAAATGCGAGACGATTGGCGTCGGTGGTTGCAGACTCGCCTGCGCTGCCTTTGATATAGTTGAATCCTTGGGTAGGCATTTTATCTCGAGCTAATTGCTCGAGAAGATTAGGATCCGTAGTGACGATTGGAAGCTGCCGAGCCATGATACCACTCAGCAAGACCTCTTTGAGGTAATCACCGTAGGGTGCCATTTTGGTCTCATTATTGTTGCCGTCGGCCATTGTCACAGTAAATCAAGAACCAAATTGAATTTTGAACCATCAAGTGGTATCAATGGATGCAACTTAAAGACCAGTGCCGCCAGGGTGCTTTGTATAGCAGGGCATCTTGCTCATAAAAGACAATTAATAGCATAATACTAAGCTTTAAACTCCGAGGTTTACAGGATTAGCCGAATGCGGACTACTACCGTGCTTCATGTCCCGTTTGGCTGGGGGCCTACACTGTGCCACAAAATGCCTAGGAACACGCCTTTGGATAGCCAATCAAATTGCTAATAATAATATATCTATCCCAATTATTACAACTTTCTAATCGTTTTCCTTGTACATAGCATCTATAGCTTGATTCCTTTTTCTTAATGGCGGCCGAAATAGGTACCATACTGTCACTATAAACGCGAGCAAGAAGGGAAAAACCATCCGTCAGTGAAAGTCGTAAGAGAACTCCGATGGCCGAACCACCATATGATACAGGTACGTGCTCATCTTAGACCTCGGTCCCACACCCGAGCACTATTCTCGAAACCCCGAGCCCCGAACCGATTCGTGAACCATTCCAAACAGCTCAGTCTTTAGATCCCCCCCCAAAAAACGAAGTTTTATGGGACACAGATACAGTGTTTATTGTCGCCATGTGGGTTAAATGATTGCTTGAGGTGAATTTACACTCTGGCGATCCCACTCGTTAGGTATTGTTAACAACCCGTATTATAAAACTACGATCACTAGAAACACAATGGAATCAAAACTCATATTTCCCATCTCTTGTATGTATCTTAATTAACATCCGCCCCTGTTACTATGGTTTTTACATTGCACTCACACTCGGGACAGTTTTGCCCGAGCCACGCGAAAGACCAACTTGAAGATATAATAAAACATGCCGTCAAAATAGGATATACAACAATTGGCCTTAGCGAACATATACCCCCCCTTACGATCGCTGACCGATATCCAGATGAGGCAAGTTGAATCTCTACCTATATTTTGATTCCATAACTGGCTTTAATATGTCTATAACCGCATGCGTCTAATACTTCCCAAGATCGTCTCAGATGCTGCAACTCTTGTCATTGAATATGCCAATCTGCATGATGCCTATCTTCTAGAATCACAGCGCCTACGAGAAAAATACACGAGTCAAATCCGAATTCTAATTGGGTTTGAAGGCGAGTGGATAACGCCGTCTTATGGTGCCTACATTAGATCTCTTGCATCTCATCCTGCCGTGGACTACTTTATCGGAAGCATTCACCATGTCGACTCCATACCTATTGACTACAATAAGGAATTATATATTAAGGCAAAGCAGTCGACCGGGGGAACCGAAGAATCACTCTGGGAGCGCTACTATGACCAACAATATGAGATGCTGGAAACCCTGAGACCCAAGATTGTTGGGCATTTTGACCTGATCCGATTGTTGAGTGATGACCCCGAACGCGATGTTACGAAGTGGGACGGCGTCTGGAGTCGAATTATCAGGAACTTAGAGCTCGTTTATGGATTTGGTGGCATCTTGGAGTGCAATAGTGCAGCGTTACGCAAAGGACTTGCTCAACCATATCCTTGCGATGCGATTGCCCAGAAGTGGCTAGAGATAGGAGGCAGGTTCACAATATCAGATGACAGCCATGGAATAGCCCAAATCGCCACAAACTATGGTGACACGGTTGCTTATTTGAGAGAATTGGGTGTAGAGAAAGTTTACTGTCTTGAACGCTTGACCGGAGTCGAGGGTTGCAAAACCCCACAGACATCTGTCAAAGAAATCGAGGTACCACTTCATGCCTTTGAGGGCCTATTTAGATAGGTGTTGACCTTGGTAGTATACCTCTGTTCATGGAATATCATCTAGGTATTTCTTGACAAGGTAGTTGAATCCGGCCATGTATATTAGGTATATAGTAAATGGAGAATTCGTGGTCGGGAGTTTGAGGGTAAATTGAATCTTTGTCACCCTATTTGCTATGATTTTTACTACTACCTAAGAATGTCTAAAATCATTTCAGGATAAAACCGGCTACCGAATTATGATTCTACGTCTCGCAAAGTCAACCGAGGTAGGATATTATCTGACCGTGAAGCCCGATGCGATCAACACAATCCAGTATCTATAATAATAATATCAAGCGAGGGTAACATATGGAAGAGACTTTTCAACACATCTTCACTAGTATCACAGGTATACGTCGGCCGTTGAGTATGGTGCAATAATACAATTCAAAACGATGAAACTGCGAATAGATACATAGGTACAGTCTCCGTGATCCATGGATCAGTCAACACAAAGCTGCCTAAGAGTACCAAAACGCTTTTTTGGTGTACTTCGCTGAATACATAGCAACACTTGCAAGCAGTAAACTCCAACGCAGCGCTATTTTCATCCCCGATTCTCCACCTAGCCTTAGGCAAAAGCATAGCCAGTACTGAAGACCATGAGTAACATTGCCGCGACGGTCGAAATTGGGCTTGGGAGCCATAAGTCTGTTATGTTTCTTTAATTCAAGATTCGAGTAGGGCATGTAGCGCACCCGTAGTAGACTTTCGGCCCAGGATGGAACATGGGCGATAACACGCTGGTGGCTAAAAGCCTGGAAAGAATAATACCCATGATACCTACCCATACCGGATGAGCCCACACCAGCCAAGGGTGTGGCATTAACCTGGCAATGAAAGAATGAGTCGTTGATAGTGGCACCTCCAGAAGTGACACTAGATAGAACTTGTTCGCTTTAATACTCATTGACCCGTAGAAAACCTTAGAGGTTCGCTTACTTTGCTCATTTTCCTTGTCTGAACCAAAAGTGTAAAGTCCCAACGGTGTTGGATCAACTTTATTCGCAATATCAATTGCCTCATCCAGATTCTGATAGGGCAAAATGGACCACACTGGACCAAAACTCTCTTCAGCCATCATGCTATCGTCAATACTGTCGACCAAGACGACGGTGGGTTCAATGAATAGGTCATTTTCGTCCGTGGAACCCCCTAGAACAACCTTGCCTTTCGTATTGTGTATCATCGCCGTGATACGTTTGAAATGAGCCATAGTCACTATACGGGAAAAGTCAGGACTGGCTTTGGCACCATCAGGCATGAAAGTGCGGTATTGGCTGTTAAGCTCGACAATGAATGGAGAAACCACGCTTTGATCAATGAGAACATAATTGTGAGAGAGGCATACTTGGCCGGCATTCAGACATTTTTGCCAAAGGAGACGCCTGGCTGCAAGCTTCAGATCTGCGTTTTTGGTGACGAAGGCGGGGTTTTTTCCACCAAGCTCGAGGATAACAGGGGTAAGTGTCTCAGCTGCTTTGGTGGAAATAATTGTGCCAATCCTATTGCCGCCAGTGAAGACTATTTTATCGAACTTAAGGTCTGTCAGGTACTGTACTACGCCAATCCCTCCATTAACGCAGACGTAGCATTCTGGGTCGAGATATTCGTCGAAGAGCCTCTTCAAGACCATGGCCGAATGAGGTGATTGTTCAGAAGGCTTCAAAACGACAGTGTTACCGGCGGCAATGGCGCCTATAACAGCTGTGAGGTTGAGTTGAAAAGGATAGTTGTAAGGTCCGATGACGAGAATAGTTCCCAATGGCTCATATCTAATACGATGTCTCATTGGCCAATATTGTATTGGAAGGTCAGCGATGTCGTCGTCTTGGGCCCATTTATCAAGTTTGTTGGCGACAGTGATGCTTTCAGATTTGCACCAGTCGATCTCTGAAAGGTCCGCTTCAAACTTGCACTTAGACATGTCGTTGAATAGCGCGTCTTGGATGAGGGGCGTTAAATCTACAAGACCCCAATACAACCGTCGTATTTGTTGCTTCCGGAATTCAAGATCCTTCGTTCGATGACTTCTATATACAGACTTGACGGTGTCATACTGCGCCTGAATATCCTCCAGTGCAGTTGCATTGAATGGCAAGATGCCACCAGGTTTGGTATAGCCCATGTCGATGATGCGCAATATGCTGGTCTAACTGTCGATGTAGCGTCCGAGGGTAAAAAAAAATTAGTGATCTGATATCGACCTGGAAGGTTTGTTCTTTTGTCTTCTTATAACAGTAAATCGGTGTAGTGACTGAACGTACAATGATATAAATTCAGTCAATGGAGGCTGCCTAGGTACTATGGCGAGTTTCAACTGGTCAAAACCACCTAATTAATGGTGTGAGTTTTCACGAGTTCTACTGCATTAATCAGATAGACTATTATACATATCGATTTCAAGGTCGAAGCCGAGAACAGACTACCTAGTGTACGAAGTTAGAGCACATCCGAGTACCGAGTGTGAAAGTGTCGGTGCTCGGTGGTGTCAGCTCCTCTGTTTCGGCACGGTTGCATTGGTCAACCCACAATGGTTGGTGACTCCACGCCCAAGTATTAGCTCCTGAAGCTGCCAGTGTAACTCAACTGCGTTTGGAATCTACCTAGCGCTGATGTTTGTATGGGACCAGGTACAGTATACATCATAGTCACAGGAACGGAATGGCAGGGTTTTGCCTTGAGATCGAAGGCAATCAATTACTGACACTCGGCGGGGATAGAGTCATTATATCAGGTAGGATGAATCGTGCACGCTTGAAATCGTGATCGTGAGATCTCACGGTATGGATATTCAGGTAGTGGAAAGCAAACATGCGCTCCTTGGAAACTGCCAACGCTTAGTATGCCCTCCACAATGCTTTTGAATATTTTCTTTTTACTCAAGATTACTAGCCTCTACCACCGAAAAGTCTATTCCGTTATACAATTTGCTATGGGCAGAGCTATGTGGAACGGAACTTATTCTCGACTATGCGAAGCAAACTTCCAAGAAGTCACTCATTTGTAAGCAATGGCGCTTGAAAGTCTCAGAGTGTCTGGCCGGGCATGGCAGCAATACTGCGCAGGAATTTGTTTCTACAATGCTGGATCGAGCCTATGGGGCAGCTCAACAGAGAAAGAGGGCATATGTATTGATCAACCCGAAATCCGGCCCTGGTGGTGCCCTAAAAAAGTGGAAGTACGAAGCTGAACCGCTGTTTAATGCGGCGCGGATGAAGCTGGATATTGTCATTCTTTCGAAAGGAGGTCAGGCAATGGAGTTGGTAGAGAAAATGGACATAAACAAATTCGACACAGTCACGGCATGCTCAGGTGACGGGACGCCGCACGAGATTTTCAATGGACTAGCAAAGAGACGAGATGCCAGGGCAGCCCTGCAAAAGATCGCTGTGAGCCATATACCTTGTGGTTCTGGTAGTGCTCTGTCTTACAACCTCTACGGGTCTCCACATGTCGCTTTCGCTGCTTTGGGTATCATCAAAGGCATTATTACACCTCTAGATCTCATCTCGATCACACAAGGTGAAAACAGGATCATGTCATTTCTGAGTCAGGCAGTGGGGATAGTGGCTGAAGCGGACCTTGCAACCGAACACTTGCGTTGGATTGGCAATAACCGCTTCACTGTCGGTATGCTACAGCGTGTCTTCAAGCGGAAATGCTACCCATGCGACCTTGCCGTAAAGGTTGAACTGAACGACAAAGCCGAAATTATTGAATATGGTGCTAAATATTCAATCAATGAACATGGGTCAGCTTTGAATTGCAAGGCTGAAAATTGTATCGGTGATAACGACCACGGCCTTCCAAAGTTACGATATGGAACGGTAGAAGACCCAGTACCCGATTCATGGACTGTGATTTCTGATGATAAATTGGGGAACTTTTATTGCGGTAACGTATGTGCAAGCTTTGGATTCACATTGTCAGTCCGTACAGGCATCGCATACAATACTAACCTGAGTAGATGCAATATGTTGGACCCGATGTCAAGTATTTCCCCGCCGCAATTGACGCAGATGGTACCATGGACATGGTTACTATGAATGGTAGTCTGTCTTCGATTACGGTCATCAAGGCACTTACTTCCATTGGTTCGTCAAAGTTTTTCAACAACCCGCATGTCAAGTATAAGAAGGTCTCGGCCTACCGAATCACGCCTAGGGATCAGAACGATGGTTACATCAGCATTGATGGAGAACGAATACCTTTTCAGCCGTTCCAAGCCGAGATACATCATGGGTTAGGTCGGGTTCTGTCAAAGCAAAAGGATCTTTAAACCTGATAGGCTAGAGATTTGTAAATATTTACCAAGTAGTAATCCAGTTCCACCAAATTCCACGAAATCTATGTCCAGTATACGATTCCCGAAGCAGCAGTGACGTTTGGTCCTTGTTGACAGCTACACATCGTTTGCATCCATATATTTCTAGGTAAAGTTTTTTGGTTAGATACTATATTCCAAGGTTGTGCTCTCCCAACGTGACTAGAATAATCCATCGGTGTCTTGATGATTTAAATCTAGTCAACTTATTGGGAAGGATCAACAAGAACATTATGTATTGACGCCAATAACATACAATAAACATTGATGATAGCAATAGCTCATTCGAATAGAAATTTGCCTAAGAATTGCTTTCCTACCTAGAAGCTAAGATATTAAACTCATTGTATTTATAGCCTACTCTTCAGCAAGTATTGCCTATTATTCACAGCTTTGCTGATGTCGACAACTCCTCAGCCACACCTCGTCCTGCTGTTCGTCCTGAAAAGATGCACCCTCCTACAAACGTGCCTTCAAGTGAGTTGTATCCATGTACGCCTCCGCCTCCAAATCCAGCTGCCTCCCCCGCCGCATATAAACCCGGAAATGGTGTTCCATCTGCGTGCATGACGTTGCTGTTCAGATTCGTTTCAATGCCACCGAGAGTTTTGCGCGTGAGCAAATTTAATCGCACCGCAATGAGAGGGCCGTGCGCTTTATCAAGAAGACGATGGGGCTTCGCTACGCGGAAATATCTATCTGGCCAGTAGAGTCGCGCATTGTTAATAAGCATTGCCTGGGCATCTTTGGAATATGGGTTGTCCATCTGGTCGTCTCGAGCCTCGACCACGTCTCTAATATCACTGGTCTTTAGTATAGGCCCATCTCGTTCCTTGGCGAGTTCATTCATCCCCTCAACCAGTTCTTCAATTGTGTCTCGCACGACGAAATCTTTGCCGTTTTTTTGAAAGGCTTGAACAGCGCCAGTGCCTTTGCTGCCAAAAATTCTCGTCAAAAGCATCCAGACACTCTTGCCCGTGATGTCGGGGTTCTGTTCTGATCCAGAGAGTGCGAACTCGCGGGCGATAATAGACTGGTCTAGTATAAACCAGGAATAGTCGTATCCTGTACTGCAAATATACTTCAGCGTTGCCAATGTATCAGTCCCAGGATATAGAAATGGCGGCATCCTCTTCCCTGTGGCATCCAGCCAGAGCGACGACGGGGCGGGCAAAATCCGGATACCATGACCTGGCCAAATGGGATCCCAGTTTTGGAGGCCTTCAGTGTAATGCCACATGCGGTCGCGGTTGATTACTCGAGCACCTGCTCTCTCTGCTATATCGATCATTCTTCCATCAACATGGGACGGAACGCCAGTAACAAAATGCTCTGGTACTTTCTGGCCGCCCATTCTATCAACAGGCCAAACCGCCTTGACGGCGTCCACATTCCCTCCAATACCACCGGATGTGATAATGACTGCAGATCCATATATCTCAAATTTGTCAATTTCGACCCGAGAAGATTTCACACCCCGGGGTGTGTTGTCATCCTGTAGGATCCGACCCTTAACGCCAATTGCTCGTCCCGTAGGTTCGTCAACTATGAGCCCGTCAACAGTATGGCGGAATTTAAATTTGACAATACCGCTTTGTGCTGCCTTTTTGACAGGTTCCACAAAGACCCTAACAACTTCTGGGCCAGTACCCCAGGTAAGATGGAACCTGGGTACGGAATTACCATGTCCAGTAGCTGTTCCATCTCCCCGCTCTGCCCAACCCACATTGGTCATAAATCTTAGGCCACGTGCCTTAACGTAGTCTTCCATTTCGTCGGCCGCAAAGTTGACAAATGCTGTGGCCCATTGCCGAGGCCAGAAATCTTCGTCCTCGCGATCAAAAGCAGCAGAACCCATCCAATCACGCATGGCTAGTTGACGGGAGTCCTCAATACCCATCCGTCGCTGCTCAGTGGAATCAACGACAAAGATTCCCCCAAGCGACCAGAATGCTTGGCCTCCCAGACTACTTTCATGTTCCTGATCAAGTAGAAGCGTGGGGATATTGCGTTGCGAGAGCTCAAATGCTGCTACCAGACCGGCAAGACCGGCACCAACAATTATAACAGGTCTTTTGCGAAAGTCGCTTGATTTGTCTGCTGTGGCCATTTTTTTTAGGAAAGGTAGGTATGCGTAAGACTGGAATGTGAAGATGTGGTTTGAGTTTTGAGAAATACTGGCCAGTAGCTAGAAGACTGTATAACTAATGGTTGCATGTTAATCTACATATAAAGGGATGAATTAAATCAATGAATTGCATACCCACAGTATTTCTGGAGAATCCCGTCAAAGAAATCCACTGCCTCCGCATGTTCAAAACATGAAAGAACGAGAATGGAAAATAATCATAAGATCCGGAGTTTTTCGGTTATAAGGCTCTAGCCCATTGTTGGCGATGAACCTCGGTGCTCGGGCTTACCGTACCCTAAAAGAAAATGCGACGTTTCACGCGACAGATAGTCAGCGGCGCTGAGCACAGTACCAAGACATATGCGTTGGCACCCCCCCATATCTGTCGGATTGGTGGGTTAGCTCCAGCTCAATCCTGATTAATAGCTTACTAGGATACATAGTGAAAAAGAATTGACTAGCAAGATTGTATGTATTCCGTTCTCTCCCCCTCCGTCTACATGAGGTTCCAAAGCCGGGTTTTTATAGACATTCTGGTGAGCTGATTTTGTGTATGGTCGACGTAATTTGTGATCTATTATGAGGGGTAAATTTGGGGGCCAGAATGTAGAGCTTCTGATTGACTGCCTCATTTGACTGCTCCTGGATGTCCGGATTATCTGACAGCAAGATAGGGGCCTCGTTACGGGAAAAGACTCAGGGGTTGTGTGATAGGCAGCCCGACATTACGCGTACAGAGTAGAGAGGTAGTACGTATATAGTCAAAAGCGGATCAATTGGGTCTCTCTAGTCTCTGGGATCGTCTCGTTGGCCTCTTGAATTGAATTCTAGCGCTAGCTTAGCTATTTGAGGTTGGGAGGTACCGTGGAATATGGAGAACCGCGGAGCGAATCTTTCTTAAATTACCGAATGAAGCAGTTCAATAGGGGCATCGGTTGAGGCAGACTATCCCTAGAAGGACATTGTACTGTTGTACGGATTGAGATTTGGCTTCGTTAACAACCTCAAACATAGCCAAACGCCTAGCTAAACGCCTAAATGAGCCATGGTACATTCCCGGGGCCTTTCACCGGCCGCCTAAAACGATGCTCCGCGCGCCCCGGTCGGCGATCTGGTGGCCTAGCGAGGGGGCTATAGCAGGACCAGGAACAATCCCGACGCCGATCAGATGCCTGAGACCTGTTCTTTACAGTACGTAAACGGCCAGGGTTTAGAACGGGCATGCGAATGCCACTAATAGGCACTGGGCATAGATTTCATGACGCTTAGCTAGTAGGAGTCGCTACAGCATCAAATTTCGTTTTCGCTATATCAGGGTGGAGTAGTGCTCACTTCGCAGTATTGACCCGACTCAGGACAAATGTTTTGTATGGACTAGATCCAAAGAACGAAAAGCTGGGCTGGAACTATCTGAGTTCAAAGATATCTTCTCGTACGATGCGTCTGTATTATACCGCCAGCCGGGTGAAATGAAGTTTGCCCTCAGGGACCGGATTGCGGCATTGTTTTACAATCAGCTCGTAAGCCTACCCAGGCATCGCCCAATCGATAGATCGTGCCGGGATTCTTCCCACTGACCAGTAAATACAGACCTCCGGCGACAAGGCGTCTTTGGCCAGCCTGCACATGCTGTCAGTGCCTGTACTTTTGAATCTGGCGAACCGACGGTAAGGTTGTAGGCTACAAGACCAGCGTCGTGCTGTACTATGCTGTCTTTTTTGATCCACTTTGGGACGAATTTCACCCTTAGCTGGACCCTTAGCACTGACACAGGTTTCTGCGAGTCATGCCTGACCGTGATCCCTTGCCCAACTCCCTGGGAAAATTGCGGAGTATAAGCTCTTGCAGCGTTGTCTTTATCCTTCGAAGCGTTCGAAGGGACCGAGTTACCGCTAGAATGTGGAATGGCGTTCTTCTGGCCTTTATCTGTCCCTGAAGGTTTGTGTCTCTTGTGCAGCAGAAGAACATGATTGCTTGCATACTCATTGCCTATTATTGCGCTCAACTCCACACTCTAGGGCAATGGTGGTTTATCGGACGAAAAGCACATTTTTTTATCGTCCGAAATAGCAAGTATTCTGCCCCAAAAATTGCTGTACTGGATTGATTGGCCAAAAAGTATACTTTGCAAGGATTACGTTTGAGGATGTTATTGACCAAAAGATAAGAGTAGCAAATTCGACAAGAAAATAGAATATGATAAGGCTCGGCGGACTGCTAGAATTTGTTTGCGTACAAGCGTAATTCCGATATCCTCAAATCTTCCTCATATGGGTTGTCCCAATGGTATTGGTAGAAGCAGTGTGCAAGGCAAATCCATCTTTACTCACATTAATTCAACTCACTCACCTTACGTGTCAAATTTGGAGCGCCACTGGAATACATCAACGACTTGCAAAGCTGGTGCCCAAGACCCAAAAGGTCGCCTGTTCAAACACCAGCCGTGCACTCTACCATTCCATTATTCCAGCCTCTTACGTATTCCCTTCAATGCGCAACCGAGAATACGACGAGTGCAGAGTAGTAGCAACTAGGGGATAGCGAGGCGGAACGGAAACTTCTGAGACATGTCCTGATCTTCAACCATCGGTATGGATTACGTTACGGTTTTCGTTATCGTTGTGGCTTTGTACTCCGTTTTACGGTTCCGGGTTGGCCGAAGCCTCTCTCCAAAATTACTAAGTTATGTTATAACTTACTGCAACCTTGGGATCGTCCAGCTACTGCTTGAGAAAGGAGCGGATGTCAATAATTGCTTGATTTTCTCATGTACATACATATAATAAGCTACCAAGGAAGAGTAGAAGGGTGTATATAATCAACTGACAGCAACTAAAAAGTCAAAAGGGAAAAAGCCAACCCTGAACGAAGGCCACACAGCAACAATCAAACAAAGACAACAACGCTTGGCTAAAGGGGGTTATAGAAGTTATAGATGATGGAAAAGCCACAACCGAAGACCCATCAACGTCAACGTCAAAGAACTAGAACACGACAATTATCCACCAGAAACATGTGCATTGAAAACGAAATAGGAAAAGCCCGACCGAAGCGAGAATTGAGAACAAGGGCTTCGAAGGTTCTGACATGCCTGACCGACCATATATGTCTCTGGCTAGAAGAACACGACAACAAGCAGAAAAAGGGAAAAACAGTAAACCCAGCCATGAGAGAAAGAGGCGAAGGCAACGAGCAAGGAAAAGACAAAGAACGAAAGATGTCTCGCATCGAGCCCGAACTATGCAGTAACGACAGATAGCCTGAATATTCGATAGGAATGTAGGAGGTACAAGGATTGAAGGTGTAGATGTAGAAGACGGATCGAGAAGGTGAGGGGGAAGAAGAAAGAGCTTGCAAGTAGAGAGGATAAGTGTCTTTTTGGATCTGTAGAGGGTAGCTCTGTTCTCTGAGCTACCACGCACGCATCATCTCCTCTTCACTGACAATATCATTCAAACAAGAGCGAGGCGTATACGGCTCCGGCGTTGAGGCTCCCGAGGAGAAAATCGACGCCGCCGACGAAAACGATGATTGACTATACGTCCTCACCGTTTGTTTATTGTCAGACGACTTCTGGCTCTGATTGTGTTGCATCGGCTCCATGGGATGTAATTGGGGACCAGGATGGAGACTAGCAATAGCATGCTCAGCCCTCATCCAGGGATACCAAATATGGCACCACTCCACAACGCCAAATTTGGGCAATAACCTCTCGCGCGTCGACCGGCCACGAGCCGTAAACTCTCCATTCTTCAATCGTCGCTGCTCCCGTACCGTGGGACACTTTTTGGCGTTAATGAAGCGGTAGAATTTGCATTGGATTCCCTGCGTGTTCCGTTCGGAGCGTCTCCGGCCCGGGAATTGTTTGTTGAAGGCCTCTGTGCAATCCCGCCATTCTTCATCGAGGTCCACGCGGTGGTACCATATGAAGTACATTTCTTCGTCGGTGTATTTGGGTCGAGGTGGTCTTCGGCGTTCGCCTATTGTCGTTGAAGAGGTGCAGGAGACGGAATCGAAGCGTTCATAACCGTATCCCATTGAGCCCTGTTGTAAAATTGGATTTTCTCGCTGTCGTCGGTTATTATTGTCCGTGACTGGCGTCCCTCGCTACTGTCGTAACGTATTCTTTCTGAAGCTTGCTGTGGGTAATCAGCCTGCTTGTAGTAGACGCTATTCGTGTCGTTGATCTGCATTTGTTGAAGGAGGAGATCGAGATATTGCCGAGTATTGATATCTGGATTCTGTGGCTGCGAATTCAGTAGCGCACTGATAGACATTGGGGTCTTAGCAGCCGCCATAGTTGCAGTACATGTAATATCGTCGCCTGGGCTGCCAAAAAAAATGGACATCCAGCCAGAAGAACAATCCCGAACAGAACAAAAGCCACCGGTAGGTATAAGAGAAAGAACGATCAAGACTAAAGTACAGTACACTTTACCGGAAAGGATATGGTCGAGTCCCCTCCCAGAGAATATTGGAACAGTGCAACACTAGCCGGTTCCAAACGGAGAATGTCCTTTAACACTCCCTCTTCTAATGCATGTCGGGACTGAAGTAACAATAAAGACGACAAGGATATTGTTAATTATTTCGCAAGAGCGTTTCCTGGTGAGGGTGGGGTTGATGAGCAGAGTAGGTGGCAATCAATGGTTATAATCGGGGAGATACTAATAGACTAAGGTGGTCTGTGAGTACTCTGTAAAGAAAGACATGATTTCCTCACCTACATAGTAACAGTACGCAGTAGTGTCGACTATCGAGAGTGGGGTCATGAGAGCAAAGGAAAAATCTAAGCCTTTCACGTGCATTGTCCAGTCTAAAGAGAATTCCTTGCCAAACCCCTGCTTTATTTGTTACACATTATTGGATGCCTAACCGACATACAATCCATGTGGAATTGCCACTATCTACAGGCATGTACTATGTAGCAGGCAACATAGCTCATACCCTGGATAGCCCCCAGGTTTTGCATAGCAGACCTATCATAATTACACGTATAGTCACGCTCAGATTGTTCCTAGCAGAAAATCGCTCCTACGACGAGGATTGTAAATGAACCGGGTTAATATTCTCCCTTCATAAGAAAACTGTTATTTCTCTTGATGAACTTGGCCGTGTGGAGAAGATTAATCGCACTAAAATAAGAAGTCAAGCAACGTAGTAAGGTGATATTATATATATTTCCACTTCTGGTTGTACTCTGAGGAATATGAAATGTTCTCAGTATTTCTAATGTATGTAACGCCCCAGTGGAACAAAGTGAATATGATAATGAAGAAGAGAAGTTGAATAGGAAGATTGCTGATAATAATAATATTTGTATCTATGTCTATAGCAGAGATTGATCTCATGGCTGTATAAGTTACCTATTATTTACTAAAATTGGCAAGCGAGTAGAGTCGAGTTGATGGTTGACAGATGAGGCTACGCAACAGCAGTGCGAAAAAAGAGTTCGCTTTATACCGATTCATCGTGAAGTCAACTTCGATGTCAATGCTGAAAATACCTTCAACTTGAAAATTCTTCTCGAGTGCTGAACCATGGATTTAGAACATCCAAAAGGATACGAGAATGCGAGATGAGATACGAAAATACGAGCGGGGCCAGAAACTTAACCCGATGAAATACCGTATGGGGATTAGTATGCCCAATGGCAAGTGACAAATTCCAGAATCGTCCTATAGTTATCAAGATTGATTGGTTAAGGGAGAAAATTGGAGGAGCGAATCCGTACTGCCAATGGCCAGTCAGGGCGAATCAAGGTTGCCGAGATAAGAGGCCTTACGTCGTAGACGCGAAATCCTGGTAGGAGATGTGGAGACCAAAAATTAGAAGCACCCTCTCAAAAGCCGTCTTGTGGCTGTACCTGATTTGGTTGTCTTGGCCAGTACAGCTTATGATGAGGAGCAGTATGGCGGCATGATTCCCGATGAATGAATGACAATGAACGACCACATTGAACTGACACTACATTACACTAACTTCTCTGTAAACTCGAATGCTGGCTATCAATGAATCGAACTATTCAAATGGGGGCATAGGGATTGTGACAATCCCTCCCCAGTCAAAACATTACGTGAGCTCCTTCTCCTAATGGATATGGTCAACCTTGGCCTCAATCTCTCCAGCTTCGAAATTCTTACTAGGTTTGGCCTTTGGCCCGTCGAAGATATATGCAATATCCTCCAGTGCCGGGCCTTTCGTCTCAATACACCCCGATGAACTCCACGACGACCCAAACCACGAAGACGGTATAGAAGCGCCAGTTGATATTCTCCAGGCCGATCGGCACGGCGAAAGTGGACAGGATCATGGAACAGAACTGCACGAAGTAAAAGAAGCACAGACCCTTTGTGCGGAGGTGGAAGGGGAAGGATCTCCGGGATATAAAGGCCGAGATCTCATTGAACCCGAGATTGTACGCCGGCGAAAATAGATAGAGGAAGGCAACAACGGTGTAGGAAGCGGCCTTGTTTGTAGGGTCCTTGGCGAACATGGCGCTTCCGGCCGTGATGCAGATATCGACCGCCCACATGGCGCACAGAGAGCCGAGGAAGAGCGTCCGTCGACCGAGCTTGGCAGGCAAGGTTGCAAAGTACACGGCACTAACCAGGAGAGCATCTGGTTTGTTGCGTTGATGAGCGTCTGCTGCAGATCGGAGGTTAAACCAACCGAAGTCAGGATCGGAGACAGGTAGGACACGAAGGCTTTTCCAGACATTTCTGTGAGCTGATCGCCGCCCACACCATGATGAACAGCCATTTCCGGTTGCCTGACCCTGCCACCAGCCCGCGTAAAAACGAAAAAGGGGTGGTATCGGCAGTTGAGTCCTCTGCGCTGAGCGCATTTTGGATTTCGGCATATTCGAACCGTACGACCGCGTCATTCTCGTCACCTTCCCCATGATACTTGATCAAAACCGCCAATGCTTCCTCGGTGCGCCCCTTGCTGATGAGCCAACGGGGAGATTCCGGAACGAACCATACGAACAGCAGCTGGATGACAGATGGGAACCCTTGCAGAGCAGACGGAATCCGCCACGACGCCGTACCATCGATGTGGAAGGTTCCAAACTTGCACCAGCCAGCTACAATGGAGCCCACGGAGTAGAATGTAAGGAACAGCGCGGTTGCCGTGCCAGAGACGCTCCGAACGGAACACGCAGGGCATCTAATGCAAATTCTACCGCTTCATTAACGCCAAAAAGTGTCTCACGGTACGGGAGCAGCGACAATTGAAGAACGGAGAGTTTACGGCTCGTGGCCGATCGGACTGCTGGGTTTACTTCAGCCAATCCTCAGTAGTGAAGTATCTAGTATGCTACACTTTGTATTGGGGACGGGATAGGAAGAATTTGTTAGCAAGATTGTATTTATTGAGCTCCCTGTCTCCCCGAATACGTCAGGTTCCAAAGCAGGGTTTTTATCGACATGGTGCTAATATATTTTTCTACTAGCATAGCCATGCCCAGAATTCTAAAATAGAAAGAAAAAGGGAGTACATGGCTCACTATCGAATAATGGTATTATGAAAAGGAGCCAATGTCATGCAGCATCCGCCGTAGGAATGGGTACGGGAATCTTCGTCACCTGTTCGCCAGCACGGATTATGCGCTGTCCCATCCCATCGCGGACATACTGCGAAGTGCTCTCGTTCTGGGCCCGCTTCCAGATCTCAACCTCGCTACCACCGCGGATTACGCCCACCCGCATGGTCGAGAGCAGATTTTGTGCTGCATTAGAATGGTAATAGACTCCGCCATGGAACATGGCGGTAGCATCCTTGC
>JBBVQN010000194.1:0-18505 GCA_038993655.1 Talaromyces verruculosus | reverse complement strand
TGACCGTCGGCCAAGGTCGGACCGACGGTCATCGCAGTACTAAAGGAGGCGGTTGCCCGTACCTTTCAGAGACCTCTTTACTGCTCAATCTACTGGTCTCAAATGCTCACTCGGTCACCGCTGCACTTTCCCCTTTCTCACGATGATCAACCTTGACGCGATTATCCCGTATCAACCTCCCCTTCCTCACAAACCGCCCAAATCCTCCAAAATCGCACCACTGCCATCAAAACCCCCTCCATTAATTCACCCCCTACCACAAAAACCTGATCCACGCGACCAATCATCCTTATCCCCTCTCCAATCATGTCAGTCATCATCCAGCGTCATTTCAATCCCAGTCGATCAAGAGCAGACATCTCAAAGACCTTCAGCCGCAAATGCTTTTGATAGGGAACTCGCAGCTTGGAGCGATATGGCGATCAACCCTACCACAGCTATGAGCACGACCGTGGAGGATCAGGGAGAGGGGCGGCAACCTCGCAACGGCAGTGACGGCCTTACAGAGAACTCCGAAAGTCGATCTTCTGGTGAGTGTCCAAGTTGGAGATCCCAGTTCCCGTAGCGGACATGGAGAAAAATGCTGACGGAGTGGGAACCTCTTTCAGATATTCAATGTAATAGTCCAGGTATTTCGGCAGAGTTTGGAGAGCCGGAGCGGCCACGTGCACCGCACAAAGAATCAACAAAACTGATTCACGGTTCACAACGGGATGGGGCTCATGATTCTGCCGGTAGGTTATCCATGAACTTAGTGTGGCCCTTTTTTCCACGAGTAGACAGAACGCTGATCAATACGCAAAGCTTCGGACTTCCAAAGCGAAAACGCCATTCCAGTTGCAATGGCACATTCCGATGGAGTGGAAGCGTTACACACGAATGATTGTGCTAGCGATTTACAGTCAGCAGAGGCCCTGTTACTTCAGCCTGATGTTGATGTCAGAGGCAGCGGCCTAGGGACCGAGGATATTCCCGGCGATGAGCGGGGAGTCACCCGAGGTGCTCTCCCTCTTAATATGGTTCCGAGCGTGAGCGGGGACACTGGCCTTGAGCGACAGGATCAAAACGATGATCACGATAATCTACCCTCTTGCGAAGGTGATCATCTGACCAGTGAACCAGCCTCGATCCACTCCAAAGAGCCGTCCCCGTCCCCGTCGGTGTCTAGTGAACGAAACGGAATATGTCCCCGTGAAAACTGTGCAGTCGCTGTGGTCGTACCTGCAGCACAGCCTTCCCAGCCACGCAAACGCCCTTCTCGTTTGCGCACTGAGACACAGACGTACCGAACAGACCTATTCGATGAAAGTGATGAGTTCGATGACTCAAATGACGATGATTATGTCGACCGAGAACAGCATGTGGAACGCCAGCGCCATTCCACAAAACGGCCGAAGTATCAGCCCATCGTCCGTAGTGACCCGATGAAATCAGAAGCGGTTAGGGATTTCAAGCTTGGAGACTTGTCGCTTCCAAACTTGAGGACGGTTCAGCGAGGTGTCCTGACCTGCGAGTTCTTTCCGTCACAAATTATGTATTCCTTCTCGTGGGCGGAGGACAGAGGGTGCTCAGATGACTGTCCACCTAATGATGATAACACGCTTAGCAAAGGAGACGGTCGAAGCCAAATGAGTGGCATACAGGGATGGGGCCTCGGTACTTCTTCGAAGGATGTTGAAGATGAGACCACTGAAAAGATAGAGGACAACCAATGGAATAGTCGCGTGAACAGTCGAAAGCCCGGCCTTGGGAGAAAGCGCAGGTGCAAGAAGCCATGGACCGACGAGGAAGATGCTCGCTTGAAGCTGCTGAAAGAAAACGACAACCTGCGGTGGTCGCAAATCCTGAAGCACTTTCCCGATCGGAAGCAGGGCACGCTCCAGTTCCGATACTACAATGTCCTCAAGGACTCGACTTCGAAATCGTCCGTTATATCATCACATGATGCAACTGATCGAAATAACACACCCCCCTCGTCGCCACATTCAGATCGCCAGCAACGGATAGATAGTCTCTCCCAAGCTGCAACGGAGTCGACGGTTCGTTCGCGATACGGCCCAGCCCGAAGTCGCCGAACCGTGAAGCGCTATTCATCGTAGGGATTGTGTGATCGACGTCTTTGATAGAAATGAGCTATGCAGTTTCTTTTCCCGCTGTTCGAGGGTGCGCTTTTACAGTGCGTGTCTATCCTCGCGCCCTCGTCAAACAAAGCGCAACTAAAACGCCCAAGGGTATATCAGACGAGTCTGATCCTCTATTAAAGTCGATATTGAAAATGTTACATCCGATTTCACCTCTTCTTCATCTCCCTCGTTAGATTCCAACACTGGAATGTTGCTCTCGTGAAGTTTACTGCATTTTAGAGAATTTGGTAGTGAAGTTTCATCGCTAGAGAATTGATGCAATGCGATATACATTGGTATTCTGAAATGGTGTACCGATGGCCAACCACCACAATAGTCTTCTAAGATTTCGAGGAGGCTGTGGGGCGCACTAGCCAATGCTTAGTCGCTTAGTCGCAAACTGTAAGCGCTGGGGCATTCTATGCGCTGAGGTTGCCTGTGCCATGCTTATAGGGCCTGAAGAAGATTTGATTCGGGTTCGGCCAAATTCGGGAGTGGAGGTATATCTAGTATACACAGCGGCTCGAGATCCAATCTACGGCTAAATCCATAATCCAGTTAACCACTTGAAGAAATTGGGAAAGGGGCCCATACTGACAATGAGTATTTTTGGGTGTTATATAAGGCCTGGCAGATCGGAGCTTTCTGTTCCATATCGGCCTTTGAGAGCGGAGCCATAGCTTGTAGCAACATACTATGGAAATTCCCATCTTTACCTTCGGTGATCCATTGGCTGACGAATTCGAGCAACCGAGGATAAAACCCCGCACTTGCCCAGTCTAAGAGATAGACAGTACCATCATCCTGCCAGATAAGATTCCTGGGGGCGATATCAAGATGGCAAAGAATGAGTTTGGAGTTCTGAAGAGTAACGCGTCTCAAGCCTTGGGCTGGGAAAAGTCTGCTATTAAACCAGTCTTCAATGTCGGATAGAGTGCTGATAAATAGATCATTTGTCTCCGGCCAGAGGAGGCCTGTTGATGGACCTCCACCAAGACTACCTGCAGTATTTTTTGTGATAGTGCTGAAATGCTGAAGAATAGCAGCCACTCTTTCGATTTGGAATCTGGTGAGCGACTGGTGGATTTCACCCTTAATAAATTCCATCACTATGTATCCCCGCCCGTCACTGTCACTTAAAAATCGTTGTACTTGGGGAATTCTCACGATCTGAGCATCCACAAGCTCCAGTGCCCTCTGTTGACTGACTGCCTCATAATATGAAACACCTCGACCGAACTTTACTACTTGTGTATCGGAGATTCTGACCACTCGGTTGCCATATTTCCCATCTCCAAGAAGTCGACTCTCATCGCAAGATAGACAATATTCGATCACTTCATCATCTGATAGCTCGTGTTCGAACATAGTAGCAAGGGATGAAATGGTGATTAGAAGAGTTAACAAAAACCGATTTCACTTAAAGAGCTTGAGATGTAACTAGGATGCACACAGGATGAGGAGGAGTACATGAAATTCCAAGACTGTACTGTGTCGGACAAATAATAATCCGCCGCTAATAAAATTCCCCAGATACCCAATTAATTTGCAGAGGGGATTGCCCCACACGATAAAGATATTGAAGAGGTCCCCATAGCTGGTTAGAAGCACCTGAAGCAATATAGCCCTGAGCTTCGAGGTCATGTACAGCGCCTTGCAGGTTCGGCTTTACTGTCACGGACCTGGATCCACCTTAGTTAAACAGCGTTGTGTCGAGATACGTTAGCTAGTTAAACCACACAAAGGTCCCGAAGGTTGTCGATCGATAAAGTAGGCTTGAGTGAACGGAGTAACAATAGTCGAACTGGTGTCTGGAAGTCTCAAACGTAACTAAGATAGAAGAGATCCCCCGTACAGCCTGGTGCCCGTACGAGTTGGAATGCCTTGCTGACTCTCACTGTAGTATTCAAGTGACTTATGTCATAGAGCTATGGAGAACTAAATACATGATAAAGAGTGTCCTTATATATCCAGTCCTCCCAGTTTTGTATATCGTATATCGTATACTTAAAAAGTAGCAAGTATAAAGTATACGATATTCTTCCAATGATAGCGTGTTGTTTCCTCTATCCGTTATCAATCCGAATAATGGTATATTATTCGTATCTCCACGTGATTTGGTGCGTGTCCCATACCGAGGTGTCTCAGTCTGACATCCTTCCACTGGTCTTGTCATCGTATGGTTCATACGCTCGCAAATCCAAAGTGACCTTTCCTTTCTGGTCATAGTGTAAATTAGCGTCATGCAGGTTGATTCGTAACATTTACATGATTTACACTCTCCTCGACTCTTTCTCAGCGCCACTTCCGTTGTCTAACCTACACTAGGTTTAGCCCACATTTAGGGTATTTTACCATCAGTATTGAATGTAAGCATACTAAAGTTTCTATATTTAAATTATAGTATATAGATAAACTAGCTCTCCACACTATTCTTAAAACTTCTTAGATTTGATATTATATTAAATATACTCTCTGCTTCAATTAATATCTTATATCTAAAAATAGCTTCCCCTCTAATATACTGCAAGATACTCCCTGCACTACTTTTAATAGCCACCCTACTAAAATAAGTTAAGCATTAAACAAGGGTAGTACTTGTGGCTTTCTCAAGTAGTAATTTCATAAGTTGTGCCATATGTACTGTACCTCTACTCTCCCATAATCTACACGATTCCAAACATCCACAAGGGTGTGGCCTCCCTGCTCCTGGTGGCGACATGCCATGCCAAATCACACTCGTCACGTTAGATATCACTCATAAGCGTGCTTACACAGCTAGCCCGCATTAGACAAGCTTCATTCTGCTGCTTTAACCAGGAAAACCGAGTTTCGGGCTGTCCGCCAGCTCCATTGACTACACTCCCCTTCCACACCATGCCCAGAAGACACGAGTACATGACCCACAAAAGAACGTTGCTTCAAAGTCTAATCTCGTTCTCCGTCTGCAACTTGATTAGAGCTTCAAGGGATGATACTGTAGTAAGTGAAGATGGTGAGGGCTAGGGTCTGCTCTCCCAATTGAGTGAGACAGCCTCGTCGGTCAGGAAGGAGTGTCATCACTTCCTTGCCATTCTCCCAGTTCCCTGCAGCTGCTTTCACCACCTCTTCAGTGATTGGGATATCTGCTCCTTGTTGGTCAAGAAGAAGTATTATCACTTCCTTGCCATACCTCCAGTTCCCTACAGCTACTTTCACCATCTCTTTAATAATCAGAATATCTGCTCCTTATCAGTCAAGAAAAAATATCATCACTTCCTTATTAAAGAATTTTATAATTCCTACTACTACCTGTTTAATAATCAGAATATCTACTCCTCATCAGTCAAGAAAGAATATTATTACTTCCTTGTTATTCTCCTAGTTCCCTGCAGCTACTTTCATCATCTATTTAGTGATCAGGACATCTACTCCTTGTTGGTCAAGAAGGAGTGTTATTACTTCCTTGCCATTTACCTAGTTCTCTGCAGCTACTTTTACCACCTCTTTAGTAATTAGGATATCTACTCTTTATTGGTCAAGAAGGAATATTATTACTTCCTTATTATTCTCCTAGTTCCCTACAGCTGCTTTCACTATCTCTTTAATAATTAGAACATCTGCTTCTTATTAGTTAAGAAAGAGTATTATCACTTCTATATTAAAGTATTTTATAATTCCTACTACTATCTGTTCAGTAATTAGGATATCTACTCTTTATTAGTTAAGAAGGAGTGTTATTACTTCCTTGCCATTTACCTAATTCCCTATAGCTGCTTTCACTATCTCTTTAGTGATTAGGACATCTACTCCTCATCAGTTAAGAAGGAGTGTCATTACTTCCTTGCTATGCCTCCAGTTCCCTGCAGCTGCTTTTATTATCTCTTCAGTAATTGGGATATCTGCTTCTTATTAGTTAAGAAGAAATATTATCACTTCCTTATTAAAGAATTTTATAATTCCTACTACTACCTGTTCAGTGATTAGGATATCTACTTCTTATCAGTCAAGAAGGAGTATCATCACTTCTTTACCATTCACCTAGTTCCCTGCAGTGACCTTTATCACTTCTTTAGTAATTAGGATGTCTGCCCCTTATTAGTTAAGAAGAAGTGTTATTACTTCCTTGCCATTCTCCCAGTTCTCTATAGCTACTCCCACTACCTCTTCAGTGATCAGGACATCTGCTCCTTATTAGTCAAGAAAAAGTGTTATCACTTCCTTGCTATTCTTCTAGTTCCCTGCAGCTACTTTTACCACCTCTTTAGTGATCAGGACATCTACTCCTCATCAGTCAAGAAGGAGTGTCATCACTTCCTTGCTATTCTTCCAGTTCCCTGCAGCTACTTTCACCACCTCTTCAGTGATTGGGACATCTGCTCCTTGTCAGTCAAGAAGGAGTGTCATCACTTCCTTGCCATTCTTCCAGTTCCCTGCAGCTGCTTTCACCACCTCTTCAGTAATCAGGACGTCTGCTTCTCACTAATCAAGGAGTGTCATCACTTCCTTATCAAAGAATTTTACGATTCCTACTACTGCCTGTTCAGTGATCAGGATATCTGCTCCTTATTGGTTAAGAAGGAGTATTATCACTTCCTTGCCATTCTCCCAGTTCCCTGCAGCTGCTTTCACCACCTCTTCAGTGATTGGGACATCTACTCCTCATTGGTCAAGAAGGAGTGTCATCACTTCCTTGCTATTCTTCTAGTTCCCTGCAGCTACTTTTACCACCTCTTCAGTAATCAGGACATCTACTCCTCATTAGTCAAGAAGAAGTATTATCACTTCCTTACTATTCTTCTAGTTCCCTATAGCTGCTTTCACCACCTCTTTAGTAATTAGGATATCTGCTTCTCACTAATCAAGAAAGAGTGTTATCACTTCCATATTAAAGTATTTTATAATTCCTACTACTACCTATTCAATAATTAGGATATTTACTTTTTATCAGTTAAGAAGAAGTATTATTACTTCCTTACTATTTATCTAGTTCCCTATAGCTACTTTTACTACCTCTTTAATAATTGAGATATCTACTTCTTATCAGTCAAGAAGAAGTATTATTACTTCCTTATTATTCTCCTAGTTCCCTACAGCTGCTTTTACCACCTCTTCAGTAATTAGGATATCTACTTCTTATTAGTTAAAAAGAAGTATTATCACTTTCTTATCAAAGAATTTTATAATTCTTACTACTATTTATTCAGTAATTAAGATATCTACTCCTTATCAGTCAAGAAAGAGTGTTATCACTTCCTTGCCATTCACCCAGTACCCTACAGCTACTTTCACCACCTCTTCAGTAATCAGGACATCTGCTCCTCATCAGTCAAGAAGGAGTGTCATCACTTCCTTATTAAAGAATTTTATGATTCCTATTACTGCCTATTCAGTGATCAGGACATCTGCTCCTCATCAGTCAAGAAAGAGTGTTATCACTTCCTTGCCATTCTCCCAGTTCCCTGCAGCTGCTTTCACCACCTCTTCAGTGATCAGGACATCTGCTCCTTGTCAGTCAAGAAGGAGTGTCATCACTTCCTTATCAAAGAATTTTATGATTCCCACTACTACCTGTTCAATAATCAGGACATCTACTCCTCATCAGTTAAGAAGGAGTGTTATCACTTCCTTGCCATGCCTCCAGTTCCCTGCAGCTGCTTTCACCACCTCTTTAGTAATTAGGACATCTGCTCCTTGTTGGTCAAGAAGAAGTATTATCACTTCCTTATTAAAGAATTTTATAATTCCCACTACTACCTGTTCAGTGATTAGAATATCTACTTCTCATCAGTCAAGAAGGAGTATTATCACTTCCTTACCATTCACCCAGTTCCCTGCAGCAACCTCTACCACTTCTTTAATAATTAAGATATCTACCCCTCATCAGTTAAGAAGGAGTATTATCACTTCCTTATTATTCTCCTAATTCCCTGCAGCTGCTTTTATTACCCCCCTAGTAATCAGAACATCTGCTCCTTGCTGGTCAAGAAGGAGTGTCATCACTTCCTTGCTATGCCTCTCGTTCCCTGCAGCTGCTTTGACCGCATCTTCAGCGATCTCAACGTAGTGTCTGTCTTGCTCCAGTAGCCGTCGTAGTGCCGCACAGCTTCCGTTCCTCGCTGCAACCTGTAAAGGGCTTTGGCCATTTCTGTTTACCCAACATGTTTTCAGAATCTCCCCTCCAACCATGTCCTCTATCTGTTCTTGGAAATCAAAAGCACAGGAAACGAATAAACCTATAGCTGATGCTGAGTCTTCAGTCACTTCTGCGTCTTCCAATCGCTTCTTTAACTTCCAGTTAACGAGGCCTCTCAAGTATCTCCGTAGTCGACGATTCCAGAGTCCAATACTAGAAGTCGACTCGCCATCACTTGATACAAAGTATCGTAAGATGATCTTCAAGTTGCCTAAGCTTCTCTCATCCGCAGCTGACTCACAATGTGCGGGCCAGTAGATATCTGAGTATTCGCAGAGTTCATCAGATTTGACCGGTGTCGCGTTCGCATGCCAACCGAGCTGAAGAAACAACTTCTCAGTCGCCAAGTTTCGACCTGTGGATAGTACAGTCCAGAGACAGACTTCTGCTGCCAGAGCGTTTGTTGCTGAGCTGCTGTATTCAGGCCGCCGTTCTAAGAATTCTCGAACCGACAGATGGGCGAAGCGAAATGTGTCTAGTTGTGAGTCAAAAACAACAAAGTTGTTGCATATCTCAAGGACGAGATCTTTTGAGATTGAGTTTACGCCGCTCTCTGTTTGAGGGCTGACTGAGACTGCGGCTAAAAATTCTCTGATATTCAGCCTCCTTTGGGCGCATAGAAGCCAACGGAGGACGTTTTTGAAACATGTCCTTTCAAGCTCTCCTGGCTTTGTGGAAAGAATGTCGTAAATTTGGGTATAGAGACTATCCAGGTCTGGCGGAAGTCGACCAAGGTGAATTTTGATGTCGGCATCTAGACTGAATGAGCAGAGGTATTGTAGTTGCATACTGGCCCATCGAAACCTAAGAACATGGTCAGTGTACATTCATCTCCCGTTACTGTCACCGATCTTACATTCCGGCGGCACCTTCAATCACCTTGTCCACGACAAGCAGTTTCATCTCCGCCTGAGAGCTGCTGTGGCGCAATAGCTTTCTGTCTTGGATAAGTTGCTCCACCTGCTCCTTCACGAACCGCGCGATATCATCGCCGTTTCGTCGGGAATCAATCCCAAGGTTTGGATAACTGCGTAAACGCAGCACAATGTCTTGGTCATCCCGGCTTGATACGAAGACTTTTACCAGGCTGGACGAATCTCGAAGAATCTGTTCCAAAACTTTAAGAAATTCCAGCCGCTTCCCGGGATCGCATTCATCCATAGCGTCAATCACTACCGTGGTCAGAGGATACTGTTCGATGAGCTGCATGAAAAGTTTACAGCTTTCCTCCATCTGGAGCGACCCAGACACGAACCCGGCAGCTTCTTCTTTCTTGAAAAGATCAATTGTAGGTTTCAGTAGTGGCTTTCCAGGCTCTAGACAAGAGAGTTGCCTTGCAAGGCTGGCAAGGATTGCTTTGGGATCAGAGCGCGCAGGTTCTGCTGGATTTCGCGAGCAGTAAAAGAAGACTGGTGGCGGGCTGTCGCCGTTCTCGAAGCTCTTGAAGGCGTCTTCGATCACGACCGAGCTGGGAATGTTAGCAATTACTGTGCTACTTTCGGCTTGGTATACGGACAACTTACACAAGCTTGCTCTTCCCGGATCCAAGGATGCCATGGAGCCACAGGATAGTAGACGCGCTCTCGTCCTTCCATTGCTTGAAGAGAGGATCTGAAAGCAGCCAATGTCCAGTTCCTGCGAGCACACCCTGTCTGACCTGTTTGTGATGTTGCATGTACGGTTCAGGCGAAAGCCACCGCACAATCTCTGTGCGCTTCGACGCTAAAAACAGTGAGTCATTGCTCCGCTGTCTCGGTGATGTACCCACCTTCGAGATCGTCTTGTATATTCTTGAGGCCGTCGTTCATTCTTCGCAACGGCGCATCAATACATGCTTGCAGACGCTTCAGCTCTGCATGGCTGTGAATCCTGTCTTAAAGATATAGTTAGCGTCATCAAAGAACTCAGCGTCATTAATACGGACCTTTCCTGTCGACAAGAGCCAGGCATCGGCTAACATCATCTTCTGCCTTGCAGATATAATTCAAACCTGCATCAAGCTGCGTCTCAGCAAGGACTGCATTCTTGAGGATCCGCTCTGTCGGCCTTTATCAGTCATCATCTTCGCCCTGCGAAAGAGTATGTACTAACTTGCGGTTCCCTGCTCAACGTACTGCTTCGCCTTGGACAAATAGCTCAAGATATCGGCATACAGCTTGATCATAGCCCTTTCAAGTTCCCCAGTTGCCTCTGATCTATCCTGGAAATATAGACCTTCAACAATGGCATAGCGACAGATCAACTCAGCTACTCGAGCAAGGCCTTCTACTAATGATGGAAGTGTTTTGAAATCATTCACAGCGATCTACAAACATATTAGTTTCTTTCTCCTTGAACGGCACCATGCTATGTACTTGTAAGACAAGACGAATCCCTGCCCAAGGAAGGGCAGCATGGGCGGGATCATACTGAACCGCGACATCCCCGACCTGTTTGAAGATGTCAATCCACCGAACAATCTTCTCGAACACGTCCCTAAGTATCACAGTCTCTCCACTCCTACGAGTGTACTTCCATCCCGAATTAATAACTTTTTGCTTGGACCTTTCCGTCTCTGCGTGCAGTTCTGCGAGGATATTGATCTTGTCAGGGCGGCTGAAGTTTATATTTCGCTTATCGTCGTCAGATAACTGTGCTGCTGCGCGGGCCCAGATGTCGTTGCTAGAGCATTCAGAAGAATTAATAAACGTATCTGAAGGTAGCGTGGACCCGGCTACTTACACGCCCTCCCGTATCACAGAAGTTGGAGTCATTGCTCAAATAGTCCAAAAAAAAAAAAAAATTACAAACCGCTTTGGAACTTGTAGAAGAGCACTCCCTAGTGAAGTGAGGACGTGGATGCTGACCAAGGTTGGCAATACACAAGTGTTGCCTAACATGCGAGAGCTATTTGAGGAGGAAGGAAGCAAAACATAATCGTCCTAGCCCTAACCTTGGTTGTGAGAAAAGCGATCTGATGAGGGTAGGTCTTGAAGATGTGCGACTTGCTAGCTACCAGGCTAAGAGCAGCGGAGGTGTTAGAGGTTGAAGTTGACGGTGGCTGCGCATCTAAGCTGCAACCCCGCGAATGGCAAGACTTTGCATGATTGGCTGACTACCATAATTAGCGACATAAGCGATGGTTCTTCCGAAAATGGCAGGTAATGAAACATCTAACTTAACATTCCATATTGCCATCACTAGCAAGGGACGGCCCTTTTCGGCAACACCCTTGTCAACAGCGATGAACTGGCAGCATGGAAACTACGGGCAACGTGTTGGATAATCATTCGCTGGCAAAGGATCCACCCCAAGTTTTGCGTGGTAGGAGCAGGGAGGCCACACCCTTGTGGATGTTTGGAATCGTGTAGATTATGGGAGAGTAGAGGTACAGTACATGTGGCACAACTTATGAAATTGCTACTTGAGAAAGCCACAAGTACTACCCTTATTTAACGCTTAACTTATTTTAATAGGGCGGCTATTAAAAGTAGTGCAGGGAGTATCTTGCAGTATATTAGAGGGGAAGCTATTTTTAGATATAAGATATTAATTGAAGCAGAGAGTGTGTTTAATATAATATCAAATCTAGGAAGTTTTAAGAATAGTGTGGAGAGCTAGTTTATCTATATACTATGATTTAAATACGGAAACTTTAGTATGCTTACATTCAATACTGATGGTAAAATACCCTAAATGTGGGCTAAACCTAGTATAGGTTAGACAACGGAAGTGGCGCTGAGAAAGAATCGAAGAGTGTAAATCATGTAAAGCCGAACCTGCAAGGCGCTGTATTACAGTCCACCTAAAGCAAAATCTGTAAGTTCACTTGTATATCGCATGGTCAATTATCTAAAATCTACTCACACCCAGTAACGGCAACCGGAACCCCCACCGGAGAAATGGTATCGATGACGACCTTTTGTGTATATGGTTCTAGCGACATATAGCACCTGAATGGCCTGAGTGACTGGGATATCCCAATGATGAATGGCTGAATTAGTCAGGCCGTAGTCGAGATAAAACCAGTCGAGATGGCCTTCAGTTGCGCCATATTCTGTGGCCATGTTTGCTCGGACAGACCCGCCGCCCTGAATAAGAAGATAGATAGACCAGTGATTGTCAGATTGGTCAAGAGCTTGGCCAATATGAACGACAATTCGGATGGCCGCGATGCGTCGGGTGTCTTGCTGGGCTTGGTTTGGGGTTAGGGGCGCCATGGTTTGGGTTGTTCAGAAAAAGGCACTGATTCAGAAAGGACTGCCGCTTCTAATTCTAACGAAAATTTTGGTGGTATATATATGTCCCACGAAAGTACCTAAGCAGCTGAACAGTTCCTAGACACTGGCGTATCCGCATCTGCCTGGAAAAGCCGCAAGCAACAAGTTAGAGTGTCTCGTCCCTCAAATGAAATGAATTATCAGAATATCGGTTGTATGATTGTGGCACTTAGCCATAAGCGCTCGTCATTCTTTTAGCAAACGCTATTTTCGAACTAATCAGAGGGCACATAACTTACCCGTTCTGTTGATTTGCGTACCCTGGCGTTACCCTACTTAATTTGCTTGGCTTTCAATAACTAACTCGCAATTAGTGCTGACATCACAGTGGAGCTGCCTGTTGTTCCGCATAGATTAACGCTTCCATGCTGGACAGTGGTCGAAATCAGCCTTGGCAACCAGTAGGCTATGAAGGTGTCTAAAACACTGGGACGTTGATCTGGCCACGCATTCAAAACCATAGATGATTGGCTCTTATCTTTCCATGGACAAATGCACCGTCGATATATGCTAAAATAAATACCAAACTATTTAAACCTGACTCATACTAGCTAACTAACTTCCACTTACAGATTCTGTTCTAATTCGTTCTACACAGTTTTTCTTATTCCGTGTTAAAGACCTCTCACATGCTAACACAAATGAGGGCTCAGGCGGTTAACAAGAAGCTGTTATTGGCCTGGCGGCGCAAACTTCAGTGGCACCAATCGTGGCATGTTATACTGTACTTGCACCTATCTATTCCGCCAGCCCTTTTTAGCGCCAAGCTAACCTGCATTTGCTATGCACAGACCTTCCCAGCTCAACGCCGAACAACTAATCTGAATATGACAAAATAGGCTAGCGTTATACTAGCTGCCGTAAATCAATTCGAGGAACAACAAACTTTGCTATTTATTTATCTACTTTCATCTTTCCGCGTTCCATGGAAACTCAATCTTGTCCTTGATTGATAATTGATATTCAGATAAACAACCAACACTCCTGAAATGTTCTGGTAAGCAGTCTCCAGTACTAAGCATAGCATATTCTAATTGCAGTTACAGCGAAGCCTCCCCTCCAATCGAATCTTCTATTTTAAAAGTAGGCGATGATGCCTACCGAATGGGATCAATATTCATCTGCAAAAAAGCTACTGGAGAAGTCCCAGAGAGCGCAGTAACTACATGGAAAGACAACAACGATACCTACTACCTCCGCAGGGCCGTTGACGAGTTTCTGCCCGAAAACAACGCATTTGAAGATGTTATCTACAAAGCGGGAACGTCGTCAGCTGTTTGGGCGATCGGCACGAATGTGATTTGCAAGGTCAAAACATGGTGTGACGGCATGGAAATGGAAAGCAGCACCCTAGCTTTTCTTGCTCTTCATTTTCCACATATACCCGTTCCCAGTGTTGTCTTTTCATGGCTTGATACTAAGCTGAATCGCACTTTCCTTCTGTTAAAGCGGATTGAAGGGCAGACTCTACAATCTGCTTGGCCATCCCTTTCTTTAGAACACAAGCATCAAATAGCAAGCACTATTGCGCAATACTGCAATGACCTGGCCATATCACGATCATCCTCATTTCAAAGTGCCACTGGCCTGGGGGTCCTTGAACCATTTCTGAATGTGCATGCAGAGACCTCCCATCCATCGTGGAAGCCTCGACTGTTAGGCCCCCTTTCATCTCGTGCTTTTGTGAGATACCTTCAGAGGATATCAAAGCGACCAACACCTATTTTCGAAGATACATTTCATTTCTACCATGCGGACCTTGGACCTACAAATATCCTTGTTTCACACAATGGTGAAGTTAACGGAATCTTGGATTGGGAATCTGCCGCCTTCTACCCAGAATTTTGGATTTCCTTGAAGCCTTACATCAGTGCAGGGTTCTTATTGAATACTAGCGAGTCTCGTCACGAGTGGGTAGATTTCTTTGAAACAAAGTTGTCTGAAATTGGATTCAGACTCAATATGGACCATGTTGAATGGTACAAGTGCTTGGATATGAACTTCTTCGACATAAGAGAAGCGGTACAGAACGAATGACAATATCAACATCAAAATCCGCAGATAATTCCAGCCCCATTCTCGATCCTGGCTGATCACAAGCAATAACAGATACGACTTCGAATTGTTTGCATGCTAAGCAAGAGTCAGTAAAGCACATCCGCAGCAATTGTAGCACTATACTAACTGCACATTGCACTTATCTGCTTCCGGTCAAGTCCACATCACACTTCTCGCATTTCTTTGCTCCGGTCACATTGTCAAAGCCGCATTTATGGCACTTCTCAAAATCGGTCGGTGGGCAGATGTTCGAGGACGTCATATTGTATTGGACTTGGATAGAGGCGTCGATTGTATTTGCTGAGAAATGTAAGATGAAGATTTTGAAATTCTGCTGTCCAAAATTTGGACACCACTTGACCGGAATGTTCGGTCCTTAAATACTTTTTCGTCTCGTCTCATGGTGCCGAAATGCAGGGAGTCTGTAAAGGCAGCTTCACAAGAGGCGTATTCTGTGCCAATGTCGTTCCAATAGCATTCGCCTGCTCAATGCAGCATCGGTTCACAAATTAGGTAGCAGCTTGGTATTCATTGTGATTTTGTTGACCGTTGACATTCCCGGGCAATGCTATCGAGTTTTCATCAACATACAAATGATATTCGATCCAATGGAAAGAGTAATATCGACGCATGGACCCCACGCAGTTTAACTATTCCATTGCTAGAGAGGGACAAAGAACGACGGACATCCTGTTATCTGATCACTGAAGTCGCTATACTACGTATGAATGGAGATCCCTGACTGGAGCATTGTTGTGTGGATACCGATGCAGGGTTGTAAACGCCAGTACTAGAGATTTAGGCTGTACGGCAACCAATGCATTGCCAATGCCTACTCTACAGGACATAATAGTGCTCGAACCAGCTATTTTTAGGGAATTCTCTCGACCATGGGATAGTACAGGTGGTGGACCTAAAATGGGCAAGACAACCACGTTCTTGCCAAGCCGACCAATCATTTGATAAAGTCTAAGCGCTATAGACTGTGACTTCAAGCTTAGCTATTGGATAGGGTTCTCCAATTCTGGGTTTAATATGTCCTGGCGATTTCAATGGATGGAGATATTTATGAAAGCGTGCCTCAATATTTTGCTATTTCCATATCCGTCTCTAGTCTGTCTAAGAATGATACAACCCCACATGACACGTCACCAGTATTTCATTTCATTTCACTTCATTTCACTTCATTTCACTTCATTTCACTTCATTTCACTTTACTTCACTTCATTTCACTTTACTTCACTTTACTCTACTTCACTTTACTCCACTTCACTTCACTTTGATTTTACTTCACTTCACTTCAGTTTATTGCAAAATTAACTTGACTCCCATCCGCTCTCTCTTCCACAGTATGTCTTCAAAGCAGTTAACAGTCGAGATTCTATTGGAACTTCTGGAAAAAGAGAGACTCAAATTCACCGACAAGTATGTGGCTTTGACCGCAGAACAGATATCAGCGATTCAGAAATGCTCTACACTCGTCATGGAAGACCGCACCACAATAAAACGAAATGTTCCAAAAAAGAGAGCTCATACAATTCTTACCGAGATTTGGACACACATCCCAGAAGTTTTTGTCCTCTGTCCACTGGTAGCTAATATAACCGCTTTTGCGTCGCTGAAATCCAAGGACTATATCCGACCAATCCAACAATGGTGGGATGATGTATATCATCCAAAAGGATTGATTGAAATCTTGGGGCGTCATCCTACGATCTTTCCGTACAGGACATGGAATTGTATGTCTCAATTCATGCTGTGAAATTACTTTCCTCTAACCATTTCCAGATGGACAGCCTTATCGGGCCAACCTACTTCACGCCGACCTTATATCATTCCTTCAAATATATACAGGAAAACAGAAGTCTCTAGCAATACAGATCCCAGATGACATGGATGAATCGCCATCCATCATTATATCCAGAGAGATGTGCCAGCATCTGATCGAATACGCATTCGAACAGACAAAAAATAGGATGACAGGGAAGGATCAAGTTTCTGGACAAATATAAAGTACCGTTGGCTGTCCATAGAGCATGCAGCTTTGACCAGACGTTATTTCCGCGAAAACAAATCCTGTCTCCCCTCGACCGGTGTAAAAAATCTCTGTTTTTCTGCCACCACCTGTGATTTGGGCATAACCACGGCCGCTGCCTTTATCAACGACTACCGCACACACGTTTGGTGATTTTTCGAACTTGAAATCATCGTTCCCGGTGGTTTCTTCGTCAGCGAGCCGAACCTTTGTCATGTCAGCTATCTGTATAAGTTAGTAGTTGCAGATGATAAGATGAGGTGTGTCATTACAGATTCTTGGGCGAACTCGCGTAGCTTTTTTTGGTCGGCCGGGGTCCTTGTTGTGCTCATTTCAGACCGACGGGAGAATGCTCAGACTGAAAATATTTTTTCCCTTTTTTTCACTTAGAAATCGTTCTGCGAAGCGCGCTTCAGAATGTAATACGGCGATCGAAGCATGATGCAAGAGATACTTGTAGCGGAAAAATCTGCATTCCCACGAGACGAACGTTGGACTGAAATTCTGCTATGCGGCCCCGCCAACACCACTAGATTTAGGTGGCAATGCGTCATAATGTCTGGTCGTAAGGTCAACCAGAAAATGGGATTCAATGTCTACTCAGAATATATCTAGACTACCATGAATATTTATATTATACCAGTGGGGAAGGACAAAAAAAATGTACGGGACGAGACGACAGACCAGTTCTTCTCATCAAGAGAGTCGTCAAGTCACATTAAAATTGTCCAACCATCGATGCTCACATAGTAATATTAGTACTATGCCAATCACTCAACAATACACACCTAACCCCACACCTGACCTAGACTGGACTGCACTTCACTTCACTTCACTTCATCACTAGTTCACTTTTAAGTCTACTCTACTCCACTTCACTTCACATCACATCATTACACTTTTTCTGAGATTCTAGTTCACTTTGCTCTAATTCACGTCACTTCACATCACTTCATGTCACTTTATGTCACTTCACATCACTTCACATCACTTCACTTGACTTTACTTAACCTGACTTAACTTAACTTGACTTCACTTCACTTTACTTCACTTCACTTCACTTTACTTTATTCCGCTTCATCTCACTTCGAGCTAGCAGGCTGGATCTAGATTTATTTATGATAGTTGAAATGACATTAAGAAACAATGCACTACCAGCATAATGCCTATAAAATGTCAGCCTTGTCACGATTTCACCGCATCTTGACACATCGATTCATGTCTTTCACCGGTTTCAGGTCCTCGGAACATGAGCAACCCTTCCAACACCCAGGAACTTGGCAGAGGAGCATACGATACTACCGGCGTCAAGAAGCCTGGCCAGCCAAAGCCCCCAAAATAGTGCGTACGTTCACCCTGCAACATTTCAAATCAGACTGCTTAGACTGCATTTCACAACCAGATCTACGACCACGACGCATTGCCGAGACGAGATGTTCTGCCTTCCACCGCTCTCAATGTTTTCGTTTTGGCCGCAGTGGCTTGCATTTTTGACTGACAAGCCTCCATTGGAGAATAACGTTGTTAGTATCCCTGATCCAATAAACTGGCTTAAGCATTTGTCTGACCGTGTACAGGAAGAAGGTATTGCCGAAATTGGCGTTCTTGAGAAAGTCGAGATTGAAACACTTCCTGGCACGTATGAGGGTGATCATACTGCCTCTTTTTGGCTACACCCCCGGAGATTAAAAGATGTTCCTAGAATAGATGGCTTTTACAAAGCTACTGTGCGCTATGATAGCGAAGAGTATGAGGTTCAGAGACATGGACAAATCCCGTGGTCCGCCAAAGGAAGTCTCACGGTATGCTTTTTGTGGGACAAAATAACAAGGGTCCAGGTCTCTATTCCTTATGT